>JASANH010000763.1:0-126952 GCA_030248295.1 Mesodorylaimus sp. YZB2_4
TTAGGCCACGTGCCCTCATCGAAGGGGTACTTTTTCAAATACACACGATCCTAACATATCCTTTATTGAAAATGCGTGCATAATGGCACGACCAAATGTTTGCGGGATCCATAAGGAAGTTCAGGCTGCTAAAGGTGACTTTACTGAAGAAATTTAATGCAGACATGTATAATGGAAACCTGGTATCCGAGACAAACAAATAGGGATCTTATACAACCTTATTTCAAATAATTTCGTCAGCCGCGACATGACACGAGGACGTTTACGAGCGGCACACACTTTAGGCGTTTGTTGTCTGCTAGCCTCTTAGGTTCAGCGGCGCGATATTTGAATGTGTTTGAGGTAATGTACACGCAAGTGACGATAGTCTTGCTCAGCAGCAACATAACGTGGAGGGCCACATAGGTAGTATGCTGGATGTTAGTTTTTGGTGCCAGCAGCTTAGAATGATTATATATATGGCTTTTGACTAACTTTTTTATGAATAGTTTGTGCGAGGAGCTGACATAGGCCATGGTGAACGGACAGCTTTAAAGAGTTATCGGCTGGAATATTATATGGCAGACATACATACATTATTGTACTGCATGTGTTATATACAGTATCGTACAGTACAGTGAAGACATAGGATAGTGATTCTAAAGCAGTAGGGAGAAAACGTCCGAAATAGCCCCGCATGACGGTATATAGTTTGTTATAATACAGTCAAATGATGAATATTACGCGCACGAAGAGGAACACGGAACAGGCGCTGTATGTAGAGGGCATGAAAGGTTCGGCCATCTGGCGCATTTATCATGCACGCAATAGATGTACAGGGAGAAATGTAAAGGAAGGCAGAACTGCCTCTAGATCAAAGATCGAATCAAGGAAGAGACGATGGTTCCAACAGGATAGTCGGCGCGCCCTCCCATATCCCAGGGTGCACGATGAAATCACACATGTACAGGGCTCGATCGACCGTGCTGTCGATTAGGGGGGGGGGGGGGGGGGGGAGAATCGGCATTAAACAAGTCCTTTAGTAGCCGAGCTCACGATCAGTAGGTACATATAGCTCGCATGGCTCAGGTCACCCTCTTCACGTGGCCTCGGACAACGAGCAGAGGTAGTCCAAACTGAAAGTTTTGGTGCGCTGTGGGCCATCAGATGAGGAAAGGAGCGCAGACTGGATGCCGATGCAAATAAAGGCACGGCGGCCAAATTTTTGTGGTTTAGAGGTGACAGACATCACTCTTTGGTGCGACATACAGTATATTCGACCATTCCAACAGTGCTCTGCTCATCTGCTTTTTTTGTGACGTTCATAAAACGGTCGGCATCCTGTTAAAAACAGATTTAGATAATTATTACAATACCAGTTTCAGCCTAGTCGAAAGCCTGCTAGAGATTGAAATAAGAGGATTTTATCCACTTTTCAGGTACTATGCTTTTGTACTGAGTGTGTGATAGTGGATTACCACTATAAGAAAAGTGCCAATCTCAGTAATAGGAGGCTATTATCTCCTATTATGTAAGTCAGACCTATCGACTATGACTTCTGGCCTACCTCGCCCTTTTATATAGCTTGTGTCCCTAGGCCAAAGTATAGATCGGAAGCTTTTTGAACAAAATTACTGTGAAAAATATCTAGAGCCTAAAGCTTACGCTTGTTTGACACATCGAGCACTGTATGTCCATCCGAGGGGCCTCAGAACTAGGAATGGATAACCAGAGCGAGCTGTTGATGCCCAGTGGCGAGATCAATAAGCAGCTGGTTATGTGACCTCATTCTTCTCATTGTTCTTTATCATTGTCTATCTGCCAATAATTTATGTCTTTGTCAAAGTTGAAAAATTTTATTCCAATCCTTGTTATATGCTGATATTGAGTTTTTCAATATCGGATACATGGAACCTGATTTGGTTCTTGCATGTTGCATACGAATTCCTGTGCGGCTCCCCGTCAAGCACAATGAGCACTGTGACCAGCACGCCTGGCGGTCGGGAGTAATCGATACGCTCCCCCTGGCTGGGACGTCAACCTCTTCGGTTGATGTTTCTAGAGCAGGTATAGTCGCGAGAGTTGCTTACCTCCCGTTGGAGTTTTTAGTTTGGAGACTCCGGTTTTACCTATCTCCCGTCGCGTGGGTGCGCTGGTTACAGCAGCATAGCTGCAGTTACTGGGGCTGGCTGGCGTAGTAGGCTTTCGTCAAACCGCACTGGCTGTTAATCGGGATATATGGCCACAATTTCTCCTGCAAAATACGATATTTTCTTAATCAAATTTGAGTTCGAGCTGTGATCATCTTCATTTGGATCCACTCACTATTCAGTGCTGGTCTGCCAGCACTAATCCCTCCTAGTGCAATCTTGTCGGTTCCAGACAGCACTTATATCATACTTAATGAGAAAGTCATGATGTATCATCAAATTGAAGGCAACATAATGACAATACTTTTCGCACTATCTTGTATATATTTTTAGGCTGCATTTTAAAAAGATATAATGAATCGAGGAAAAAGATTCACTCGCATCAGGATCATGTAACGGCCGCGGCTAAGAGAGCTGAGATGGCTTCAAAATTTCGTTTAGTCTGGCAAATGTTTTCCATAAATTCGATTTATATAATTGGCTGCCTTGGTATAATTTGAACTCATTTCTGTCATTGGGCGGTGGATGGGTGCAATATGTGATTGGCATTTATCAAGTTCTTATCGCCTCCGATTTTGGAGCTGTAATTTATATCGCATTTAATCAAGAGATGCAGGAAGAATTGAAAAAGAGGATCGTGTTCTGGTAAGGGTTTCTTCAAAGTAAAAGCTAATTACTCTCAGCAATATTTGTTTATGTGTTCTAGGAAGCCGAATATTACGGCGCCTCCTGAACAAATGATCCGCCAAATTCACGTTGGTACAGCAGCAAGATAAGCAAAATAGTGCAAATATGGAGCAGCATGACTGTGCCTGGTAATGCCAGCAAAACGCGTTAATTGGTTGAGAAATATTTGGTACGAAAGGCTTTATGCATTTTAAACGCTTACTGCTGCTTGTGTGGGGATTTTTTTCTTGACTCCAGTTACCTCGGCGCCTCATATCTGTGTCACTTTTTTTGTAAAATGTTTTAGATGTTTTGGATGTAAGCAGTCAAACCTTCTAAGCAAAGCTGTGAGGAGAGCAGAACACACAGCAGCGTCCCCCTGCGTGTCTCTACTGGAAAGGAGCACCTCCACGCGATGGCATCCTGGACAGGGAACTGACTACCTCGGACGATGGCGGGCGGGCTTTGGACACCCAAGACTGTCTCCTCGTTTGGGTTCCATCTCTCCACCCGGAGCGCCTCGTCGGTACCAAACCGACCTCCATCACTAGGGATTGAAGCCAGGGACGAGTCCAGCCACTGGATACTAAACAATACAGTACGGGCAGACGAACGCAGAGCCACTGCACCACCGCGGCCGCAGATATTTTACTGTCAGACCTCTATCTGCTGTCGGTGTCAGACCGTCACGTATCAGACAAGGTGTACGCGTAAATCCAAACGTTTCCATAGCGCACATGCTTTCCAGAAGATCTTGCCGTTCAATGTTGTGGAGGTAAATATACCAATCGACTTGGACAGATTGCATGCCAATTTTTGAAAAGGCTGGCCCAAAAGACAGAATCTGGTTGTCGATTTTTCAAAAACTGTGGGTCGATGTTCTTCGTCCCTGACAGCTGAGCTACATCGGTGTCATGAATAAATACCAGCACCAGCGAATAGGAAACTCCCAAGAAGACCTCAAAAATTTGCAGTCCTCAAACTACAGGCTTAAAAATAACCATATAAAGCAGGCACTTGATTCATTCGTGTTTTACTCACAGTCAGTCTAAGCAAACATACATGCATTCTGGTGGTAGGCACTTATAACGTAGGTAATTCAAGAAGCTCAGACATGTTAATGCTAATTGCATCAAGTTTTTCTGCAATTATAAATTAGACAGAACTCTATGATTCGAAACGGTTGAGAGAATCACTCGCAGTCGATCGAACGCAAAAATTAATTCAAAAACAGCTGCCTTTTTAGAACTTTCGCAAAAATTCTACAGCTTGGGTACATATGTAAGAGAAGGTTTAAAAAAAGCTGTCATTTCTTTAATATATAAGAGCCTTTTTATAGTAACAGTACGTGACTATATACTGTGCTGTATGTACACTGGGTACTGTAGTGTACAAGTAGAAGAATAACAGCAACAAAAAACAGTGAGCACAAAACATTCACCGCTAGTCTACCCTAATGCACACTGGGCATAGGCATAACAGCAGCCTGGGCTATGCTCACTACAGCGATCTCAGTAGCGGGCGTGTCAACTGTAGTCACCCTCCTGTTGCTGGTCATGTCAACCAGGACTTCACACATGCGAAAGTACTTCATGCAGTCATAAACAACAGTTATACTCCATATTTGCACAGATATTGCAAATATGCAGCTTATTAAAATTGCTAACCCTTCGACAGAACCCCAATCGTGCAGAGTACTAAAATGAACTGCTTGACCAACTGCAACTAACAAGCAAACCACTACGCTAAAAACTTGCATGGCTATGTGCGGGCGCATGATATTGGCGTCAAAATTTCGAACGCCTAGCATTAAGAAAAAGACGGAAAATGCCCAAAACAGGTTAAACAAAAGCAGCAAACCGTAGCCGATTGGATGATCTACGACTTTTGTGAATTCGGACGCCGCGGATTCACTGGTCGATAAACCCGCGTCTGGGTCGATCGAAGGGGTGACCACAGGCGGTTGATCTGTGCCGGACAGTTGCTCGTGATGCGCCAAAACAGTTTGAGTGACGATCTTCAGGATCGCTGAACAAGTCATCGCTGTAATCGAGATAATTTGGAACACAGCCGCTGATGCGCAACCACCTCGGATATGCATGGAATCGATACAGCACAATGGTTCGAGGGCCAGTAGACGCCAATGAATCCTGAAAGTATATGCCTGTCAGCTGAGGCTTCGGAAATGATAGATCTCACGATCACCCTGCTGACCTGGCCAGAGTTGCTATCTGAGACCGCATTCGCTCAGCTGGTGTACAGTATTTCTAGTCACAGCACCAATAACTCTGTCCACTCTGCTGTAACTACAGCAAATTAGCAATTCTGTCCTACCTTTTTGACAATGGTATCGCTGGACGACGGATACAGCAAAAAAGACAAAACCCGCGAAAAGCGAGCAAAACGGAGTTGAAGGAAAAAACATCGCAAAATATTTCCTTGTAAATTACGAATCGATTCGACGCAAATTTTTGTAATCGCTTTCTGCATCCCGCCTTAGACGATGCCGCTTGGGGAAGAACTGCTGACGTATTCTTTTGATTTTGTACATTTTGGTGTGGCGATGGGTGAGTGTTGGGAGCAATTGATTTACCCGCAGGGTTTGAGGTGGATGATGTTGAAGAAGTGGCCGCATTTATATCTTTGCGAGGCTGGGATGGGCCAGATGTTCTGACGTTGGGACGAACTCTGGCTCGAAATTTTAGTCTTCTTATCAACTTTAAAATTCCTAGTCTATGATGAACCATGATATAGTGAATAGAAGAGAGACAATTGCAAACAGGCCGCAGGATCTTTTGGAGCCGATTATACTGTAAGTAGAATTCAACGCTTGTGACTTGCATCTAAAAACACAAGAATAAAACTGTCTGTCGGCCCAGCCATGCAAAAAATGTTTATGCATGAACTTCCAAAATACATTTAGCAGCCGGAAATTAGAGGAAACGGATTGCGGATGCGAAAGCAAATGGGAATTATTCAGGTATGCAGAAAGCGGAAAGTGCGCTTAGATTTGGCGAAGACGACGAAGATTTTGAGTAATTTTCAAAATTACTGTATTTGCTTCGCTAAAGGCTTTTTCGCTTGATTTTTAGTGGCCAGCTAAAAGTCGTTTTTCTCGCAGACACAATACCAGAATTTTGTGTGGATATTGCACCTCCTCGTGACCAGCAGAATAGGGTATAGGCGTTTGGAGTTACGCTATCACTTCAGAGTGCACAGGAACGAAGATTTCATATAACTAGCTGACCATGAGTGGTGAAAGAAGATAAAACTAGTCTCTTTATGTGTGAATCCCCTCTTTAGCTGATTTCACGGCGCAAGAGCACTCAGCAAAAGACAATACGAATTCAGTAAAACATCATATGTGCATGTATCTTTTCTCAATACATCAATAAAACTGCAGAAAAATTGAGACATCGTCGGCGAATATCTTTGTTTTTGCAAAGGATATCATCATGTGTCAAGCAGGTTTTAATTTTTCAGGTTCAAATATACTGACAGCTGATACTCACATACCGCTTCATCACCCGCAGGTACAGTATATACAGAGGTATGATTTTCTCCTTTTTGTTTCCCTACAGAGGAGCGAAATGTCTCAGCCACATCGAGATTTTACTACTGTACTAGTACGTATCGACAGCGCACGTTTCGCTAGACAATATTTACAAGAGTTGCTTGCCCAAGTTTTGGAACAACAAAGCCATTGATCGACATGCAGTTCATGATGACAGATAATAACACCACAAACGAATGATCAGGTATGAATCATATCTATTTCACTCAGACTTTTCAGTTGTAACCCATCGATCGATATGCACTGAATTTTTCTAGAATCTCATTGCAACTTCAGGGCTTTTTTAAATTCGTTCCTAATTGATTGGCTGAAAATATAATAAAAATAAAAATTTGTACTTCTCGATAAAGCTTCCAGGGCGTAAGCCATGAAGCTGCCAAAACTCCTGATCACAATGGAATTGGCATAAATATTGATATCTTCAAATGTGCTTCCGAAAGATGGTTCTGGGCTTAAACTGACCAAAATCACCCCTGTAGAGTACAAGCAATAACCTATTTGATTACACACAAATAAGAAAGCTAACATGAAGGTTAGTGATAGCATGCACGATGCCTCCTTCCGAAGTCGCTCCTGATGACTGCTCGCTGCATTTGCGTGCACCTGCGAATGACGGCGCTTATAAACCACAAAAGCAATTCTCAGTGCTAAATATATTAGACTTATGAGTAAAAGAAGTGGCAGTAATATGTCAGTTACAAATATTAAACTCCTAAACCAAGTTGTCTGCAACAATGGGTCATTATCTATGATGTGGTACGTCGGGAAGTTACCACGCTTAACGGGAATGATTTCATACCGAAATCCGTATCGTATAAACCTTAGACTACTTAAACTAAAAATACACACTATAGCGAGGAAGGTATAAACTGGTTTCTTCATTTTTTCCTATCTCCCTGGGTAGCAAAGTATAAGGAATCTTCCGACTGTCAAAGCCAACGTACATAAATCTGAAGCTAAAGAACTGGAGTAAACTACCCCCTCCAGCAGGCAACTGGCCATAGTCCAAATGTAACTGTGCAGAAACAAATTTGGTATGATAGAGCCCCAAGATATGAAAACTGGGATATAAGAAAGAGTGAATACTAGATCTAAAACTGTTATAATTAGCATCAAAATATAAAAAGCTTGCTTTTTCCTGATTCCAAAATCCCAAAATGCTAATATGCTACATAAGCAACTAAAAAAACCAGCCGGAATGCAACTTGCGATAACTATATCACCTAAAAGCGAAATTATGTGAAGCTTTTGTAACCGCTCAATAATCAATGCAATACTCGTTGGAGAAATGTCCGTGAATGGCCAACTGCAGTTTCTTAATTGAAAGTTTTGAAAATTCTGCGAGTCGAGCCAATCGCTTGGACTGCTATTGCAGAACATTCTTCGAGGTTCAAATGCAGTATTGGTAAACAAGTTCTAAATTCCAACAGATTCTAAAAGAATCTTCTCACTACTGTCTACGGCCAGCAAGGAAAATATCTCTGTAGCACTCGAAAAATTAGATTTTGCTTCAATCATATAGCAACTAGACGTACTGTCCATCAAATATAAGAGATTGAAAATCAGTATTTTCTGACGCCCCGCCGCTTTCGTATTTCGCTTAGGGGGTTTTTTCAGAGGCAGGTAGGGCCGCTAATGAAAGACGAAAGGACATTAGCGCGCTTTGACTACCTAACTACTCCTCATCCTTGAAAAGTATAATGCCATATTCCGATGTTCGATGACCGGAAAGGTCTGGCGATGTTTTCATGATTAATTCTAGCTGCGTCATGAAAAGAAAAGAAAAGGTTTCGGAATTCATTAATCTTTTTTGAAAACTCGTCTTTTCGAGTCAGATATAATTGAAATTCTAATACCAGGAGTGATACAGTGTCCTGAAGTCTCGCGTATTTTCTTAACGGCCGAGGATCATCGTAGTAAGGCAGGCTGCGACTTCGGGGAAGGAAGAACCTATTCAAAAAATTAAGCGCAAGCTTCTAGGACGCTGTATTTAGTGGTGTCCAAAAAGCGTGTGGTTCGCGGAGCCATACAGTATTCTAAACTACAGAGATCCACATTTTAGAAGTCGTTTTCGATCAGTATTTCTCGAACCGATCAAAATTTCTGAAAGTCCCATCGGGCTACTCTGGCACTATGTCAAGCACAGCTAGTCAAAAAATTTAGTACACAAATTATGCGGTTCTGAAATGGCGCTGGAAATCCTCTTGGATGTATATGGACTTTGTACTGTCTCTGTGTAGAGCAGGAAGGATTATTCTGTGGCACAGACTTCATACGTGCAGTTCAGTTTCTACTTGATGCTACAGACAGGGCGGCCTTACGACTTCAGGCGTGGAGCAACTACAATCTGACCTGAGCTGCATTTTACTGTATTTTAACACAAATTTATTTTTAAAATTTTTGTGGGCCGAAGCCCGTTTTTGCCTCGCCGGCCAGCAGTCAAACCTTCTAAGCAGGGCTGCGCGGGGACCGGCAAATACAGCAGCTCCCCTCTTCGTGTCTCCACTAGGAGCACCTCCACGCGGGCATCCTGGACAGGACACCGACTTCCTCGGCTGATGACGGGTGGGCTTTGAAGCCTTTCAGTGTTCGACTGTCGAACTCTGAAAGTCCGACAGTCGACGAAGTTCGACAGTCGAGACTGTCGAGACTGTCCCCTCGTTTGGCTTCCATTTGTTCTCTCCGGATACCTAAAGGGTACCGATTGAGTCATCCACAGCCTGGCGTTCAGGTCGGTTCGCTTTCTGGCCAGTGTCCCTTCTGAGCGAGTGTCGCTTTTTGGCGAGTGTTCCTGTATGGTCAGTCCCTATTCAGCCAAAATCTCTGTTCGGCAAGTGCATATGGTGGTGCTCTCTTCGCATGCCTGCACCCTTGACCATGACCTGGTTAAAAATAATCAAAATTCCAACAGATCATAATCGAGAACTAAAACTGAAGGTGATTCTACAAAACGGCCATGGTGCCATCCTGCTGTGTTCTTCGTAGACTGATTTGCGAGCTCTCAAAAGGTCAGAATATGTTATTGGCGATGGAACGTTGGTTTGGTTCCGAACATACATTCCAGATCATGTGCTCGCTATTCATGCTCCTCACCATGTGCTGGTGCAAGAAATTGAAGCTTACTTGAACGCTTGGTTCACTAAGAGCATTTCGTAAAAGAGGGTTGAAGCGAAGCATTTTTTAAAGAATGCTTCGCTTCCTTTTCAAAAAATATTTTGGCCGAACCGGCTTTCTGGTTGAGACGGGACTGGCCGAGAGGGTCTCTCTGGCTGAAAAAATACCCTGGCCGAGCCGGGAATTTTTCAGCCTGAACTGGGACACTGGCAAAATGGGTCACAATGGGCACAAGATACTGGAACCAGCATAATGTTCAGGGAACAAATTGCCGAATATCCTGTTTAAAAATCCAAGAACCTCCCACACAGATTTTTGCTTGATGACTCCCTACAATCAGCAAGCGACCGACTTCGAGCTTCTTCGACAACCTTCTAGTCTATCTTTGAGAAGCTACAGCGGCGGTCACTTATTCGTTGTATTGAAGCAGTCAGCTCTCTTGTTGGCCGATTATTTAAAAAAAACCAGGTTTTATAAGTATGAGTTTTCCTCATATTCTGTATGCGCGTAGGCTCGCTTTAAAGGGATCGTCATTGGGAATCCTGAGCAGTCGTGTCAAGTAGTCAGTAAACTCACCAAGTAAATTAGCTATAACTTATTGCATTTTGCTGCAAGCTTTTAAACTTATCGTGAGTTAACTCTATAGTAAATTTTTTAGTAACTCGACTGATTAATAATTTGAGTCGCATTCCCGATTACAAAGATGTGCAGTAGATAACAAATGTGGTAAAAAAGTGAGTTATACTGTACAGTATCCCTTCCTTATACTACAACAAAGTCGGAAATCGCGCAATAAGTTTTAACTTTGTTGAATCCGCTTACATCAAAATGCGCATTGTATGTATAGCGTACAAGCAAGTTTGCGTATATGCGTACACCAGGTCGAATGCGTATGCGTACGCGTATACGCATCCAAATTTCAATGCGTGATACGCAAACTTTGCGTATGTGTATTTTGTACGCAACCAACAGTAGCCGTGAGAATAACTTCTGTTTATTGGACTATATGCATTCATACAGTATATCACACCTACAGTTAGTATTGTCTCGCAGTATTAGAATAAGTAGGTGACTCGGGTCAAGAGGGCGCAGTACAGGGTTGCTCTCCTACAGTACACACAAAATGATACAACCCAAGTACAGGAAGCAAGGAAATTATAACTGTACGAGTAATGAGACACTGAGAAAACAAGAATATATTTACACTTCCTAATTCACATACCCGACTGCTTTATAACTGTATATATTCTGATCAATACAACTGATCATGCTGGCTTTGATTATCCGAAGTACGGAATGTCTTCGAAACTGAATCGCTCATTGCCGCGTAGAGCGCAGCAGGCGACCAAAATGTGATAGGCACCCGGTATGAAACACAATGTTCCAAATACTAATATCAAATATGGGGTCACGTTGTCCAGTCCCTGAAATAATGATAAAGGTGGAAATGAAAGTAGTTACAAGTATTCTGTGGCAATATAACCTTGACCCATGACGCTTGCGCTTTGTATCGACCTGTATGTACATGAGCTGCTGGTACCTGCAAGACTTACAGTACTTGATGCTAGATTTATGAGATCATACTGTATAAGTCGTGCAATTAAAACTTATTCTTGGTGCTATTGATGGCAACATCATTGACCCCTTTTGTTGCAGGATCAATGACTCCTTATCAATATCAGAAAACTCGTCTTGTTGGGGATTGTCTGCATGAAGAAATATTTTATGATCTGTCTCTTATCGTTCAAACAGTCAGTCAAATTATTATGACACTGTAATGTGTGGTCAACCCTCAGCCTTTAATCAGTGCGGGACAGCAAATGTGTTAGAGTCGAGTTCGACTAATCGTAAGTTTTCGTGTCCCCTCACCCGCGAATGACCGCATTATCTGGCGTCATGGCTCTTGCTTAGAGTCTTACGCTTTACGGCGCTCAGTTGCTACAACTATTGTGAGCGCATCTGTCGATGTTTATTGGCGTGGTACGACGTGGGCAAGAGTACAGAGAGAATATGGTAACCAAGCATCAAATAATTTACGGCTTGCTGAAGGTCCAAAATCCCTGGTTCAATCGATAAGGATCTTACCTTTAAGTGGAATGCTCCAGATATGAGTGCGATGCCGGCAATGATCAGTAAAGACCCGAATAGTAGTAAGATGACAGCCATGGTCAGACCACGCCAAGGGCATTTGGGTGTGGATGAACGCATCTGATCATCTGAAGGCGTCTGTTCACCGCCACCGAACCCGAATCCGCTGTCATATTTCGTTGATTTATCTCCGATGTTGTTGTTACTGGCATTTGGAGACTGCGTGGTCTCGTCCACAATCGACACGCTGTTGACAGTGCCACTTTTCACCAACAGGGCATCATTGGATGTTGACCCGATTGCTGGCGAGGTATAATCGTCACTTGCGCCATTGATACTCTGAAAAGGAAGGTCACTTGCACATATTTGCAATACTGTCCGCATAGTAGGCATACAGTACGTGAACAGCCCTTTTAGATAAGTGACACGCTGTGATATCATCTCCGCCAGGCCACAGGAACACACATATATAGTCATAGTATAACTACATTTTTCTGTGGTATGTAACGTGCGGGTAATGTATACTATTGCACACTCCGCGTAAACTCTATGACTTTGCCGATAGGAAAGTCCAATTATTATCTCCAGCTTCTGGTTCGTGTTACTGTAGGCCCACTTTTACCCCAATCATAAAAATTCATGTCTTTAGATGCACTTAAACTGGTGCACCCGTCAAGCGCATTATGAAAATTAGGTTCGCTGAGCGACAACACTTGTTCCCCAGACGAGTAGAGCAAGCCTCCACCAGCGAAAACATGGTAACAAGATCCGATTATACCCTTAAGTGTTTATACAAACCCCTTGGCCTGGTGAATATTATTAAATTACCATAAGTGCAGACGGTATTCAACTTGGACGTGCTGACGAAAATCCTGTGGGTGGTGCGCTAGAACGTAGGCCAGTATATGGTTTGGATGAGGACATGTTCGGCACAAGATTCTGATTGCTACGGATAAAATGAGCTCATAGACCAGGAGGCGTGGCGATTGGTCATAAGGAAAAACGAACAGGGAAAATTTAAATGAAAAGAAGGAGGCAGTAAATGAAAGACAGATAACAAACCTGATTCATGACAGGATATACATACAGTACAATACTGCCCGTCTACCTGATTCTGCCCTCTATCCGCAGCATCTATAATATACTGTGTAAAAGCCAAACTGCGTCCGTGCCCTTCCCATCAACACAGGAAGAGTACTTTCGTCGATTTTCTAGAAATTTCAGCTGCGCCACCCGCGACCCCGACATGTAGGTTCCACAGTTTCAAGCCTCATAGAACCAGATAAATGTTACATTAGGTTAGATAATTGATAAAATCATGCCTTTGCGTGTCGCTTTAGTGAGGCATGAAGTACCTGACAGACTCCTGTAAGGAGACTCCATTACATGAAGCGTAAACTGAGGACAGGCAATGTAAATTAGGCGATGTTGTAGCGTCCCCTTGACTCATATTTTGCCCACTTTCACAGCCTAGCATTGCCATACCCCGAATGCGGGCAGATGTTTGCTAACCATGACACTTACCTTCTCATCATGCGTCACGCCCAATAAGCAATCTTTCTTCTTGGCCATAATTTTTCGCTTCGTCAATAAAAACAGGTGCAGTGTGTTGACAGGTCACATTGATTTTCGGATCCTGATCAGTATTTTCTCTTGGAGGTTTGGTCGAACTAGGTGGAAAGCGCTAGCCTCGGACACCCTGTAATCCACTCGTCCCCTGTAGCACTCGCTAGGCAAGCAAATCGAAGCAAAATGATAATAGTTTGCCTCGAAGCACAAGTTTTCACAGCTTTCTCCAATAGGGACGCTCTTTCGTTGAACTCGACGCTGCTAGTTCTCGGCCTGGTCAAATCGATGAACAGTTGCCGGGAGACGTTTTAGTCCCTCTACAACTTTACAAAGGCTACCACCATCCGAAGCTGTCGTTTACGGGCTTACTAAGCCTTCGACCCTCTTCGCTGACTCTGTCCTCGTAATTGCCACCTTTCGTTACCCGAGCGTTTCGACTGAGCACTGATGCCAGCCAAGCATGAGAAAATGAACTGCCGAGGACCAAGATGAATCCGTTACCTAAAAGCATCCAAATGTTTGTGCAACTTGGTCTGCTATGGCTCTGCAGTCGCCCCGATACGGCAATAAATAGCTATTAGTGATACTAGAGCAGTTTGCGGCCTCCAAAACAACGTTCCCCCAAGACATCGGCACGAGCAATCTATCAATGTCCGGGCAACAAATTCCACCCAGCTATCATAGATTCTCGTAAGTGACCATAGTCACATAACCGAGTAAACACGTTCCGGTAGTTATTCTCTAATTTGAATAGTTGAATCGAATCCAAGTCCCTTCGCCTCTCGTCTTCTATCTTCTAGCTATGGACAGGCTGTCGGAAAGGAAGTATGTCGCATTGCCCTTGTCCGCTGCCCGGGCCTTCGAGGCGGACTTTATAGGGAAATGGTCCAGTACGATTGAAGGAATTTCCTCACTTTGCGGGTTAAGCTCGGGCGGCCGGCTTGCCATCCGAATCGAAACCTGGCTGCCTAGCTCTATGTAGCTCTCAAATGGATGGGAAATGAAGCAAAACAACGGCCGTTATCCCTGATATAGAGATGTCCTATTGAAATCGAAAAATTGAAGAACGTACCTTGCTAACGTTAGAAACGGTGGAAAAACACATTCATTGAAGCAGCGAAGAGAAAAGAGGCGGAAAACGATAAAGCACACTTTCGATAACATTTAGGCGTGCATTCGGAAAAATGTATCCCCGGTGTAACCAAATCGAATGAGCAGATAGGAAATGGTTAACCAGAATCGGACGACGAGGGGCGAGTTTATGTGAGAAGAGCACGTGTGAAATGGAAGAATGCGATCAGGTGTGCGCCGGTGCAAGGATCGATCAGGTGGTATGAGATCAGCATGGGGCGATCCGTTTACTTCGGCCGAGTCCTGCTGTCTTATGGTTAGCTGACTGGATGAGCGCTAGAGCAGGCGACGAGGAGTCATATTACAGGCTGGAAATAGGATCGTGAACAAAACCTGGTCAGCAGGTCGCTGCTTACGAACGTCAGACCTGTTTAGAATCGCCCTCGTGACAGGCTTCAGCAACGTCAATGCACATGACTTTGATGGAGTTCAAAAACTAAAATGGAACACCTACAAAGGAACGCGGATATTCTAGGTGCACGGGGACACGGTAAAGCCACCCAGAATACATCTGGTGCTGAACCAAGCCGTGTCACATGCAATTAGAATGTGACCCTTCCCTGCAGAGACTACGAGCGCAATCTTCCATTTTATTCGACACCCGCTGAACATTCTCCCAGTTACCAATTTTACGCATCGCCCTCACATCCTTCCTATTCCCTACCAAAAGTGTTTATTAATTATCCCAGCAGGGCATATCCTACGCTCCGTGCCAACTATTTCCAAGCTACATTAACTTCATTGGTCAAAAGAAGGGCGAAAACTCAGCAGAAAGTAACTAGAGCAATGGTCTAGAAAGTGCAGGAATAAACCTCGGAGTATGAATTGATTAACAAATGTCAGGCAGTATGTAATCTTCGGCAAGTACTTGGGCAAGTGATGAAAGCAGAGAGCACTTGCTTCGTGCTCTGATGATTGGAACTTTAGCGAAGGTTGAAGAGAAACCTGGAACAGGCGAGATAGGTCTGCAAGGTGGTGACTAGGCCTGAAAGCAAACACCGAGCATAATCACTGAAGGAAGTAGCTGCAGGGAGTTGACGGGTGCAAATGATAAAAGATAAAGGGCCTTAGGAAACCATTTATTGTTAGTTCAGTACCATATAATTAGACTGATGGCCAGTAAACACTATCTCGGATTAATAATGGGGACGGTAATCCTGCTGGTTTTAAAAAAAAATTTAATCAGCAAAAGAAGATTCCTTTAGGAGATAAAAGAATACAAAAATTTTCCATATGGCATCAAATCAAAGAGTCAACCAGGACTCAAACGGAGGAAGCGCAATTTCTATGCTAGCCGACTAAATAACTGATAAGGTTCACATCAGCTTAACTTTCTTTCCCAAATCCAAAGCGGCTGGCTGACAAGTAAGCGAAAGGCCTGCAAGAAAAATGCCTAAAAAGTGGTTCTTGGTCTGCGCAGAAAACGAATAGCCACTAGGAACCAGGGACCCATTGTCAACATATGTCTGAGTGCATTACGCTTTTGCACATCGTAGATCGAAAGCATCAATATTCCAAAAATTGAAGCATCAACAACATCCGTCAATGTTATATATATAGCTCTTCACACAAGGAAAGCTGAAATGTCTCTCTTGAGTGAAACTAAGTTTCCTCCTCCCCAGTTCTAATTTCAGAATCGAATAAGTCGCAAAAGGATGCCTAGTAAAATAAATTTACATTCTATCTCCTCCATTCCAACACCCCCACCACTCTCTCCCCACGCACCTCTTTTTTTTGACAGAAGATCTAGCGCTGCTCAATTCATCCTTTTAACTTTTCGCTTATGGGACTCTGTTGCAGGAAAAAGCATTTTCTACTCCGTCGTCCCCAATTCGCTATCTTCCCCACTCCGTCCACTCCAATCGCATTGACGCCATAAGCCCAGCAAGGCGAGGTGGTAAAATGCTAGTAGGGACCGAGGCCCGACAAAGGACCTCGACTTGTCTGGGTTGCATCAATAAAGACTAGATGCATGTGAATAGAGCAAGGAAGAAACCATTTACCCTAAAAGTAGTCGCTGTTCGATATTTGTGCAAGACAGCGTGCCCAGAGCCCGGGCTTTGGTTGAAATACCCGTCAGCTAACATCTCGCTCCATCTCCTAGGGGATCTAAAAATCGATTTCCTTCTCCCCTTCTTCCACCTAAAGCTGGAGCTAGGATACTAGCTTTTGAACAGATTGTACACAATTCTAGTCACATCGCTTGGCTTCGACTCGCCTGTCCAGCCCCTCTGGCCAAAGTCAATGTCACGCTGCATTCAGGGTAGACTAATCGACTTAGTCGAGCCTTATCCTTTTATGCATACCATTATCGATAGGAGGAATATTCGAGCGAGCGCGTATCTTTTGTGTCCATAAATGGCAAACAAGAAAAAGAGAAGCAGTCTTGAATAAATTTCCTAAAGCCTCTCGTCCTATGCTTATTTTAGATCGAAACAAAATTTTCATTTTTCTTTCTCTTGGCATTTCTCTTCCCTTTGCACGACTCTTTGAACAGGCCGCCCCTAAGCTTAGGTCAACACAGTATCGACGTCCTCCTACTAGAATGTTAGCTAAGAGAGCGAGACTAACCGACTCGACGACGGACGGCCTATGCAACTATGAAAAAAGCAAGCTTTTTGTGAATTACCAGAGCAGCAAAACCAATACAAGAAGCAGAGCTTACTTCAACTCCGTCTCATTCACCGATCGAACTGAGACCAAGCAGCCAACGAGCGTGTAAGCGACAGCTTCTAGCTACTCGCCGCCCTAGCCTCGTAAACTAGCTAGTGACTGGTTCTCTGGCACTGGAATGCTTGAGCTGCTAGAAAAAAGACGACTCAATAAATAAGAATTGGTTCAAGTTCCGCCGCCACTGTCAATACGCAACACATGCGCCAGTATGACTAGAATTTGATTAGAGCCGTAAATCTCTTGCTGGGCGTGCTGCTAGCTACGGTATGTACCACTCTGATTCCACTTCAGGTTAGCAAAACATGGCAGAAATTGCTAAGTTGCGTAAGAAAATGTGGGGGAACCATATTTTCTGATTGCTTATCTTCGTCTAAAAAGCAAGGAGTATTCTGTAATCGCGTGCTCTGCAGCAGGTGCCAATGGTTAGATTGCGAGAGGGGCGTGTATGAAAGTGATCAGAAAGAACAACTCGCCTCGCCTAGGCTATGATGAATGAAATTAGCTCTCCACACGACACCAGCGCCGGCCGACTGACACTTGGGCCTACGCAAAACAGCTTCGGTTCTAGCGGGCTATATGGTCGGAAAGAGCGCTTGTTCAGATATGATAAATTAGGTTCATAAATGGGTGAAGGAAGGAAAGTACTTAAGCATAGCCAAGCATATAAGTTTAATAAAACACGAAGAGCATAAATTGTCCAGTATATCTTCCTAAATTACATCTAGACCGCTAGATTGCTTATTCGTTCGTGAGCTCCTACACGTATAGATCCACAAGTAACTAGCTTTCTTCTGCATTAGTGGAAGCACGGAATAAATGCAAGTCAAAGCATATCGAAGCACAGTTTGCGCAATAAACATTTCGAGCTTCTCTGGAAAACGTTGCCTGTAACAGTTGAATAAAAATCAGAGGGATTGTTGGCAAGAAAGCTACAGACTTGTTTATATCACAGGCAGATGTTGTGGCCTAGCTGGACGTCACTTGCAAATACCGTAAAAATTACTCCTTGATCAGTCGCGATTGAGAAGCAGATCGCCCTTAAACTTTGCAGCCGATGGGTCTACTATATAAGCATACTCCATAGTATTTAAAGAGCCGCAGTTTGAAAGTTACAGTCTCTCGATCTTATCCTCGGGGCGGTGGCGACTGTGAGTGAGTGATGAGATAGCTAGGGGACTACTGCAGTTTATAAGACTTACGAATCCGACGAAAGGGGCAACATGTTATGAGGAAGGGGAAGCCAAAATGTAATAATAACAGAAGACTCAATTACAGCTCTTGCATAAGTTTTTAAAGTGTGAAACCGTTTTTTTATGCGCCTACTCGACCGCGGATGACCATTTACCTCTTACTCCTGTGTGGACTGAGCGACCGCTGGACCGCAATCATGATCGCAGCGGCAGCGGTTGATGGAAAGATGAGATATTGTAGTGATAATGGGGTTTATGGCCCACACGGTTGCTCATTAGCATAAGTCTCATTTATGCGTCTAACCAGTTTTTGGTCTGTCTCCTTCTTTGGTTCATGCTGGTGCCGTTTTCCTACCTCTGTTACTGTCTGTGCCGAGAACAGCCGCCTTCCCTTCGTGTCTTGTCTTTGAGTATACCGATCGCACTGGGTCGGAACCGTGGCAAGGTGGGCCCTGATATGAATGTCTCTCCGTTTGATCAAACGTGACCACCCGTCCTGATTCAAAGTAATTTTTTGGGTACATGTAAACGGATACGCAGTCTCTTTTGTGTGGTGTCGCCACGCCTCATTTTGAGAGCAGTGCCATCGCTCGCACTCTAGGGTAATAACCCCAGATTCGTGGTAGCAGTTTCGATGAGCTAGCAGCAGACACCGCAAACGATGCATATTATTTGGTGGAGCTGCGGTAAAGGTAAAAATAAGGCTAACAGAGGAAGGCTTGAAGGCAGCGACTAGCACAGAGCTTGATTCTGTGACATCAAAACTGGGGACATGGTGCCAGGTCATGATGATAGATAGCAACGCATTGGCGGCAGTAATATGAATTATTTCAGATGGACGATTGCTTTAGTCACGGCATACTGTACCAAGCGAACCAAATCTCATGAGTCATTGCCGTGATGACCCATGAGATTTGGTTCATTTGTTACACAAAAGTTCTGGAATCTCAAGAAAACGTTTTCTGACGCCACAGATTGTTGTTTACCTGCTGAAAATCAATGGATCGTGTTCCGTTATGCACACTCGTGCTACTTTTGAGCAGTAATATCATGTGCCAATGTCATCATTTCTTATTCCTTGTGGTGTGTGATGTAAGGTGCCTAGTATGTACAGTACGTGTCAGTGTAATCATCAGGTCACAGCACCCCAGTTAGCTCCTTCAGATAGATGCATGACTCACGGCCGGCATCCGATCCGTTCGACTCACGGCCGTTCGAGCTATGGAATCCACTTCGATGACAAGCCATCCTCTTCCCAGCACCCAATGTATGGATTCACCAGAAGTATCAGTCTTGGTTATGTCAAAGGCGAAAAGCAAGATGACACCTTTGTCAGGCTTATGGCCGACAACTTCGGTGAGCTCCTGATGAAGAATAACACCAATCACGAGCTGCTCAACCCAGCCGAGCGTGCCTACCTGGCTCAATGGGAAAGTGAATCTGCGACAAAGATGGGAACTGACGGCCTGTTCTGCCGCGTGAAAGGTGATATCATGGCCATCCGTGAAATGGCTCAAAGCTAACCACAACCAAGGTGATGATGTCATGTGCGTCTTAACTATAATAGTTTATGTCATTTGATGCAGGTTGCATGGGGCTTTCACAGTTCGTTGCCTGATTATACCAGTGGCAATAGTAAAGGGCAGTTTTGTATGTCAACCTCATCTCACTCGTGACCCCATCCATTGTGCTGTGCCACAGGCAACATGCAGGATTGCGTTGTAGAAGATACTGTCCTATACTGTGGGGGGAAAGTCCAATATTTTCTTCTTCAATACCGACTATAAATCCAAACCAAGCAAGTAGAAATCTTAGATTCCTGCTCGATGATAGTAGACCAACAGCATACGCTCATTCTGTATGCCAGTAACTATGTAACGTTATTCAACATTTCCAAATCAGCTCTACCTCGCTTTTCATGCATCTGGGCAAGAAACGACTATATTGAAAAGAAGCAGCAGCTGCGGAGGATAGAACATGTGGTGTTGATGAGTTTCCAGTAGATGCCTACAAAATGCGGGACGGCAAGGGATAGCCCTCTCAAACAAACAAGTATGCTGGCCATCATGCCGCTTTTAATGTAATAATGGCTGAAAAGAGCGCATGGGCATAACGATAAGTGCCACTTTGCTACTTGCTACATACTCGTCACTCCGTGGGTTCGTCAGCTTTCCGAGTGGCAGCTAAGGGAGTCCAATCACGAGTGGTTGCGGTCCCGTTGCCATCTTCCATTTTCGAACTTGTACCAGTTACCATCACCATCATCGCGACGGGACTCGTTATCTGAAGGAGGGATTGGCTAGGTCGAAAAGCTTGTGGGTGCGCAAACTGCACGAAAAGGAAAAAGAATTCCACCTCCTCACATAAAATGCATCCTTAGGAACAAAAACTTTGCCTGAAAATACAGGATTTTACCTCTTCCGTTATCCCAATCGAAGTGCTTTCCTCTGGCTTTGACCCAAGTCTTGCCATCGTAAGTGAACCAGGAATTTGAATCCGTGTCGTATCGTTCTTCGTCCCCTAAGAAATAGCAAGTATGGGGTCTACTCTTGATGACCAATATCATCAATGCTTACTATCGCCGCCTTTCCATGTGCGTTTCGCACCCCACTGATTCTTATTGAAACCATTGTTGCCCCCGCGACCACCGCCCCGTCCATCACTTCGTCCACCACCTCGTCCACCTCCTCCTCCTCCTTGTCCTCCATTCTTGTTCACATAAATCCATCTACCTTCTTGGTACCGATACCATTTGCTGTTTTGCCCGTCTTGGCGTTCCTCGCCATCTGAAAGTAAGGACTGGTGACTGCAGTTCCCGTGAGTCCTTGTGAAAATGACACCCACAGTGCATTTGGCACGTAATTGTGTACATGTAAAAACCACCATGAATCCTGCGTAGTGCTGCATTAATCAGACTTCTCGATATGGCTGGTTCAAAACTAATTTGCGCATACCTCTGCCCTGCTCCCAGTTAAAATGATCGCCGTCAGCATCAACCCAACTTTTGCCATCGAATCGATACCAACGTCCAGAATCTCTGTCACAACGTTCTTCATCCACTAAAAGAGAAGTGGCCTGGCATTCAGGAGAAAAAGAAAAACACATGATTTCTTAATTTACGTTCGCCGTTTCTCCAGGAACTTTTGCTGCCCCATTTGCGCTTCCAGTTTTGACTGTCCTTAGAAGCCCAGGAATTTTTGTTAAAGTATTGCCAACGACCATCCTGGAATCGATACCAGCGGCTGTTGCGACTATCTTGACGTTCTTCATAATCTGCGGTAATGATAAGAAGACGATGGGATAGCTATGGCTTTAGTGAGGGGGTTTCTACGAATCGTGGCCGATTGTTTCTATGGTCATTTTTGACAAGGACTGATGACAAAGTGCCGTGCCGTGCTTGTTCTCGTGCCCAATTGCCTGTGGCATGAGTGCGCATGCGGGAATAAGTTCCAGTACTGCACCTTAGCAGGTGAGCTAGAAGTAGAGCAACTGACTGCATCTCCTACCTCGACCGTCGTCCCAATTCCAATGATCGCCATCGGCATCGACCCAACGAGCTCCGTCATAACGGTACCATTTTCCAGAACCCTTATCACAACGTTCTTCGTTTACTAGAAATATGTCAATTGTGACTTATTGACATAAATGCAAGTTATGTAAGTCATGTCACATATGGGAGTCTCAGTTGAAACAGATCCTGCAGAAATATTTACTCAAAGAAGTGATCAGACAATAACAAAGACTTACAAGAGCCTTGTCTCCAACTGCTTTTTAAGCCCCATAAATCTTTGAAACGCGTTAGCCAAAGAGCATTGCCGGATTGGCGAGCATTGTTGCGCGCCCAAACCCATCGACCGCCTTGGTAACGGTAGAAATTGCCATCAAGGTTGTCACGACGCTCTTCTCCTTCTGAAGATAAAATCAAGGTTGCTTGTGCCAACAGCCTGCCTTCTTCAGACTACAAAACTTGCCCTGACCTCGCCCATTATTCCAATTGAAATGATCGCCCCGAGCTTCTTGCCAATCGCCGCGGTTGCGATTATAGCGGTACCATTTTTTGGAGTCATTGTCCCAACGTTCTTCATGAGCTGCGACGAAAAGGGATCGAGTGCATGGAAAAGGCGTCGTGATGGCTAAACCTTACAGTCCTGTCCCTTGCCCCACGTGTTTCGTCTTCCCCATTGACTACCCCAATTGGAGCCGCCTGAACCACCGCCGCGGGCCCAAATCCATCGATCGCCTTGGTAACGGTAGTAATTGCCATCGGAATTGTCGCGGCGTTCTTCACCATCTGTAAAAACAAACAGACTTTCTGATGGGTCGAGGGTCAGCTGGTCACATTGCATAGAACACACTGTTGTCATTGATCTTGAGGGGAAACACAAAGCTACAATAGGAGACAACGTAACAAGCTACAGTACGTAGGTGTTTCGGTGCACTAACGAGAGAGTCTCACGATCAGAGGACTTTTGAAGTACTACGGATCCCGAGAGCATTTCCAGAACCCTCCGTATTTCTAGGGAGCTGGCGCAAAATATAAATCAATGCCGTATTAACGAAGGGTTCTGACGATGTTTCAGGGTCATGCTTACCACGTCCATCGCCCCAGTTGATGTGTTCACCCCGGGATTCTTGCCAATTTCTGTTGTTCCTGTCGTACCGATACCACTTCCTTGAGTCAGTGTCCCAACGCTCCTCGTGCGCTAGAATCATCAATCAACAGACC
Organism: Mesodorylaimus sp. YZB2_4; assembly: GCA_030248295.1. Lineage (NCBI taxonomy): Eukaryota > Metazoa > Nematoda > Enoplea > Dorylaimida > Dorylaimidae > Mesodorylaimus > Mesodorylaimus sp. YZB2_4. Next base: position 22,861 of record JASANH010000763.1, read on the forward strand.
TTCAGCAGACGATGGAAAAGCGATGGAACTTACAGTCTTGTCCTTGGCCCCATGACCCCTTACGCCCCCATTGGCTGCTCCAACGGGACTCCCGATTACTGTTTCCTCGACCATTTCCGCCTCCGTTGTTCCATCCTCCTTGATTGCCGCGACCGTTATTTCCTCGTCCATTGCCACGGCCGTTACCACCACGGCCCCATTGATCGTTGCGGCCTCCGCCTCCACCACGACCCCAGCTTTCGTCGCCTCGACTGTTGCTGCTGCCGCCGCCAAAGCCGCCACCCTTTCCACGGCCACCATTCCCACCTCCGCCTCTACCTCGGCCTCCACCACGGCCATTATTTTCACCATCGCCTCCGCGTCCACCGCCACGCCCTCCTCCACGACCCCCTCGACCATTATCTTCGCCACCTCCTCCACGTCCTCCAGTCCAACCGCCACCTCCACCTCGGCTATTGTCATCGTCGTCGCCCCCACGTCCACCGCCACGGCCGCCACCTCCTCCGCGTCCTCCAGTCCAACCGCCGCCGCCACCACGGCCGTTATCATCTCCATTGCTTCCGCGTCCACCGCCACGGCCCCCTCGGCCATTATCGTCGTCGCCGCCTCCACGTCCACCGCCACGCCCGCCACCTCGCCCGTTATCACCGCCATCGCCCCCGCGACCTCCCATCCAGCCACCGCCACCACCGCCGCGGCCATTATCGTCGCCACCACCGCGTCCGCCGCCACGGCCGCCTCGGCCATTGTCATCACCACCACCGCGGCCGTTATCATCTCCTCCACCCCCACGTCCACCGCCGCCACGGCCGCCGCCTCGGCCATTATCATCACCACCACCACGTCCACCGCCACGGCCGCCTGCCCTGCCACTGTCGTCACCGCCACCACGTCCGCCACCATCACCACGGCCACCACTGTTACCACCGCCGCCGCCACGACCGTTACCGCCGCCAGGGTCTGACGCTACTAAAAGCAAGCAAAGAGTTCCCAATGTCTCGGGATGGAACTCTGATCTTGAGGCTGGTCATGATAAGGCTTTGTCATCCTGAGCAATTATTTACCGACTAGATACATCCATAGACTTAGATGGGGTTTAGAAGCTGGGATTAGCTCAGTTAGCCTGCAGCTACGTCACAGGTCTCTACTGGAATTGGCATCTTCTACTGTGTACTCTTAATGATATTCATACGACAAGATCACGATCAAAACTTTTTCACAAAGCGGCGCATGTGCTTCTGGTATCGCAATTCTTTTCTTTTATCCCTATCCCATGTGACCCTCATCAGCGTGGCAATTCAGGTACACCAAGCATCTCTTGGTTTTATCCATTGACACGCTTTATCTCATCAACAAAGCATGGTATGCACTGATTGTGAGGATAAAAGAGCACATCAAACATAAAACTGTTTGATCTCACTGCTAATCGAGCACCCGTCTTCTTCTGGTCGCCTTTCAGGGTCAGACGCCAAACCCGCCTAGGCCAGGGTTTGCTGCCTTTTCCTTTTCCTTCATTCCCTGCATTTGCAGCTACAGTGCATAGCATGTGATTCTTCCTTGCTAGGCTATGCTTTACTGTACCAAAAGACTTATCATGATGACATGATGAAGGCATGGCCTCATGCCAAGACATTTTGTCAGGAACCGTGCGCACATGCAGGCATCTATTCATTCCAAGTCACTGCTCGTCACTTACCAAATGCTGCATAGCATAGTACCACTAGTGTGGCAATACACAGAATACGAGCCATCGTGTTGCGAGGTCGTCCTTTTCACGCGTTCTCCTTGTTCCCTTAGCCTGCCACGAGGTTTACCAAACACGGAGCTCCTCTGTCGTCTGCCCCTGTGACTCTGCCTTTATACGCTCACTCATCCTCCGCAAGAGTGTATTTTTACGAAATTTCTCCCCTCGGGCATTGTTCATTCGCACAGCGATGAACTGGAAAATCTTGCGTATACGTTTTGTGAGAGGACATTTGGTTCCGTTTTTGTTCTTCTCTCAAAAGTAGGCGTTGATTTAGCGCTGAGATTGTTAATTGTCCACAAACGTCTTGTCAAATTATTGCGACGCCCATGTTTTGGAGAACCGTATAAGCGTGGGTTCTAAGGTGAAGAACTAGTTTTGGTTGAATGCACTTTTCATGGAAATATAGGCAATGCGCACGTTAGACGAAGATCCGGCCTAAAGTTTTGTAAAACTGGAATAAACTGGTTAGACAGAAGTTATATTTGCTATGATCGTGAATATGGCTAACAGGTGGGTTATACTTGGTTGTGATGGTTGAAACATCCAGGTTACGCATCTTGCGTTTTGATGCGGTTGATCAAATAAATAATCAGTGAGATATACTGGAGTACTGCAGCATGCATCGCAAACTAATTTTTCAAAGATTTACACCATAACTGGACTTTTCAGCCATTTGCGACAGCTCATTACCTTTTGGCACTGGCGCGAAATTTAAATACTATAGTGCACGCCGTTTTTCCTCTGACTTATTTACAAGATAAATATTCCCACGTTGTTGCAAGCTCGCATCAGTCCATCCATCATGTTCAGCCTACACACTCTGTCAGATCACCTCATGTCAAGACAATCCTTTCTGATCCTACTCGCCTTTTCTTGGATGTTTTCGAAATCCAGTTCTGTTATCTTTCGCAACTTGGCACTGCGATTGCGTGAGTTCGGGGTGCCTGTGACGGCGTCACTCTCGAATCAAACTTGACAGTCCTGGTTCAAGATGTAAAGTAAAATGATCATTATCTAAAAAGACTGGCATCAATGTGAAAATATGTGCTGATTTTACTAGTGTGCCGGAGTGTGGGCGTTGTTCTAGTCGTTGATTGCACGAAGTTGTTTGGAACTAAAGTTCATTTTTTGCCCCGGGCATGCCTGAAAATTGCTTACCCGGGGAGAACTTAAAAATAAAATATTTTTTGTAAGGTGCGATTTTTAGTAAAAATCTGATGCATTGCAGAACGGCTTTTAAAAAACACGTTTGTACGTGTATGCGTGCACGTAACATTTGCAGTACTGTATACTGCAGGGTTTACGATCAACAAGAATCAGGAGTCGAAGCTGCATTTTCGCAAGCGAAATTTCGTATCCCGCCAAACCAAGACTATTTCCGTACTTAAGTAAGAGCAACAAAATGTGAAAAAGAATAAACTACTGTAAATATTTCCCTGTGTGTGACATCTAAGGATACGGTATTTGATTACGAGCGATTGTGATCTATAATTACCACTTTCCATTTATGAATACTGTAATACTGTACAGTTACATATTACCGGCCATCGTCGTTATCGCGACGCGATTCGTTGTCTGCATGAAATGCGCCAAAAATTGTTCGGTAGGCTGCACGAAAGAGCAATCACGAGTGCAAATGCACGACATGCCTCGTCCATTGCTTCAATCGAAATGCGAAACGCGCGACTGCACCCAAAGTCGACCACCAAAGACCTACCACTGTTTGGAATCCAACACGCGTTAAAGTCTTCTTCTAGCAGTTGCGCGAATGTCACTCGTGGACAGTATAGACAAGTATACGTTATGGACGTGAATAGTGTTAGTGCACTGTATGAAGGGGGGAGGACACGAACTCTCAAATAGCCAGGGCCGAAGCCCGCGGAGAATACGTTGACTAGGAATCACCAAATGCAATGGAGGACAGAACTACATCAGGTCCTTCTGGTGTTTGTCACCTTGCAAATCTTGCGCCTTACTAACAATAAGTACAGTGCACTGCTACACGTTGAGCGTCCTACAATCAATGTACCTACCTACATACCTAGAATGGCACATCAATAAAGTCCATGTGCTACCTTCGGACCAAAGTCGCCGGCTGCCAGAACCCAAAAAAACGGGGCAGGATTTGAAGCATTTTCAATATCTGAACACAGAATGTATTTAAGACACTGCTTGTCTTTTTTATCATGTCATGTCATGCCATAGTTTATCCATAGCCAAGCACTGTACAGCGCACTCGAGGGCTAAGGAACACGCATTTGAAAATAATTTTGTACCGAGGCAGAAGTCGAACCCTCCCCTGTAAGTGCGCACCCAGCGTGAGAGGCAAGCGCCTTAATCCGCTAGGCCACGACCCCGGCTTATTACCTTAGAGCCTTTTACTTGTTGTGCTGTTCACGCTGGATCTAATAGAGGTGTCTGCTCGCTCTTTCGCGATTTTCAGTCAGTATTTTAGACCTGACAATATAGCCTTTCCCCACAGGTTGATCAACAGTGCTATCTGGGTTACTGTAAGTCACTGTTATTGTGCGTGTGGCATATTGGGTGGGCTCTGTGAGGATGTTATGAGACTGTCATTTTACTATGATCCCTGGCATAATCAGACTACGCAAACTCTCAAACAACCTGCTCTAAATGACATAGACGTAAATTTAATGATCATATTGTTCTCCCTTGCTCAGAGCCATTTCACGGATGGCCATGATATCACCTTTCACGCGGCAGAACAGGCCGACAGTTCCCATCTTTGTCGCAGATTCACTTTCCCATTGAGCCAGGTAGGCACGCTCGGCTGGGTTGACCAGTTCGTGATTAGTGTAATTCTTCATCAGCAGCTCACCAAAGTTGTCGGCCATGAGCCTGACGAAGGTGTCATCTTGCTTTTCGCCTTTGACATAACCAAGACTGATACTTCTGGTGAATCCATACACTGGGTGTTGGGTAGAGGATGGCTTGTCATCGTAGTGGATTCCATAGCTGAGCCCATTGCTCGGAGCCAGTAGATTCTTGGGCTTGGTTGGCTCCTCCGGATAATTGATACCGTAGCTGAGGCCATTTCTTGGGGAACGAAGGTTTTTCGGTTTTTTTGCCTTGTCGTCATAGTTGATTCCATAGCTGAGGCCATTGTTTGGAGCCAAAAGATTCTTGGGCTTAGGCGACTGCTCTGGATATTTGATTCCATAGCTGAGGCCATCGCTTGCCGAAAGGAGGTTTTTTGGCTCAGCTGGCTTCTCCAGATATTTGATGCCATAGCTGAGCCCGTTGTTTGGGGCTAGCAAATTTTCTAATTTGCCTTGTTTTTTATGTAGCTTGACACCATCTTGGATGTCAGTCATCGGCGAGCCGGTCAGCGTCTCGCATATCCACCCATCAACCTTGTACGTGGGATTAGCGTCGAGGAAGTCTAGGATTCTGACCAGCAAGGCTCGGCAGTGCTCTCTGTGCATCTTGGTCATTTCGCCTGTCTTGTTAGCCGTCTCTTTCATGATATCGTAGCAGTGGCGCCCGTGAACCATCAGGATACCTGGGTTGTGATTGTCAGGCATTGGCCAGTCCAAGCCGTAGTCGTTGCGTTGCAGCGTGACCGTCTTCTCTCCTACCAGCACCTCGGTGTTGGTATAGGCCAGGAGTGAAAACAGGATGAGAGCTGATGGAAATGTCGAAGACATCTTTTGGAGTTGCTGAATAAGAGTGCAGTGACTTGACTAGAGTTCTCTCTCAAGAGACAAGAGTTGCTTCATCTTATATACTCGACGGCACGAGACACCAGGGAAACATTGGGCCCATGACAGATAAGTAGTCTGCATAGCCCTGTTACCAATCAGACTTCTTTTAGGTGGCTGTTCAACGAATCGTTGCCGCCTTTGGTGGTTGTTGATGTTGATGCCATGATCAGTTGTACGGCGAACAAGATTATCGAGATGTTATGGTCTCATAGTAATAAGACCATAACTGATACAGGATGTAGAACAAACAAAAAAGAAGCCAAACACTGTGCCCAGTATACTTTATTTTAACTTATTGTGTTGTCTATTTAACGCCTTGATGATAAGATAAAGTTAGGAGCTCATAGTTTTCGTGCAATATGTGATTCCGTTATCCTTTGCCGGGTTTGTTATCATCAGTGTTCTATTTATATGCTTTTCATTTTTATGCAGAAGCGAGGGACATAGTGTATGCTCGTGGCGGAAGTAATGCTTGTTTTGACAACAGTGGGATTTCGACCAGCAGTGTACTGTATCTCATTGTGTATAGTACCTACCTGGTCGTATATCTAGCCTGAACTCCACTTCTATCAGTGTCTGTTCGACGAAAAACTGATTTTAGGAGAAGGCTACCCGTGCTAACCGTGCTGTGCAGATGCGCTGAATGTGGAAATGTTTCTGTTTTGAATTTGGTTTGCAAGTATACGAGTATGACTTTCAGGAATTTACGGTCATGTGGTTACAGGGGAAGGAATCAAGCTTTTTCGCTTTTACATGGCAGAACTGAGCGACAGTAGTGATAGCAATGAGCTCTCAAGGGATGTAAGTCGAGAAGGCATTCATATCTATGACCTACATACAGTAACTGAAATCCCGCCAACAAAGCTGCAGTATTTTCCGTACGTCAGTAAGGGGTAAAGTAGCACGCTCACACGGACTGGTCAGCTCTCCCTATTTCTGTGACAATTATCGATCTACTTGCCGCTTTCCATTTTTGAATCCGTACCACTGACCATCTCCGCTCTCGCGACGAGACTCGCCGTCTAAAACGTGTCCAAAAGTTGTTGCCGTCAAAGAACATTGTGAGAACGCGAATGCACTTCGTACCTGGTCCGTTACTCCAATCAAAGTGCGAAGACTGTACCCTATTTCTACCATCAAAGACATACCGTTGTTTGGAGTCAGTGTCAAAGGAAGCATAAAAGTGTATTTTTTGTTGGGGCTGTCCTCATGCAGCATTATGCGACCAGCTTGGTATTTTTGTAGGCAATATTATCAAAGCCGTCTGATTGACTAAACCAATTATAGTATTGGCTGACGCATCAAACGTGCATGACCATTACTCGGTTGATGTGCTATTTCAGATACAATATATCCGCACACAGTTCAGCATGCTTATTTCGTTGCTCTTTGTTGTTCGGAAACCCTAATCATTATCCCTGCTAAGAAACAAGTTATACAACACTCAGCATGCACATAAATCGATCTTACACACCACCATATACAGTACAGTATGCACTGTGTTCGTGTATAGCGCTGAAACTTTATAAATAGAGGGACACACTTTCCCAAGTTATCGATATAGACACTGCAGTGTGACACGCAATCAGCCAGATTTAAAAAATCGCTACTATAGTCGTTTTTCCACAATCGTTTTGATCTTCATTTATTCATGTTAATTGAACTACTCGGTCCCACTCCGGCACTGCCGCCACTGCGGGCCCAGATCCAACGACAGTCCTGATAGCGGTAATAATTGCCATCAGAATTATCGCTAAGCTCCTCTTTCAGAAATTTGGTTCTCTGTTTAAAAGGGGCGACCTCAATGGACGTTTCTGCAGGACACGATATACTCGTAATTGCCTGCTGACTGTTAAAGATTGCATCAACTAAACAATGGCTCAATAGTAGGACCCTCAACGTGTAGCAGTACATTGAAGCAAGCATTGGAAAGCTTGTGCAAGATGGCGGACACCAGAGCCACTGAAGCTACTGCAGCTCCGTCCATAACATTTGGTCCCCACCGCTTCCTTCACCCCAGTTAACGTGTTCTCCGCAGGCTTCAACCCAACTGCGACTTTTCACATCCCAGCGACCATTTCTTTAGAGTCCTTGTCCCTGTTCGTCGTGAGCTAGAAAAGATGAAGTGTTCAAACTGAAGATTAGGGTCACTCTAACATTTTTTGGCCGAAGCCCGTTTTGCCTCTAGCCTGCCAGCAGTCATACGTTCTAAGCAGGGCTGGGCGGGGGCCGGCACACACTGCAGCGCTCCTCTACGTGTCCCCACTAGGAGCACCTCCACGCGAGGGCATCCTGGACAGGACACCGACTTCCTCGGACGATGGCTGGTGTGCTGTGAACCCTGTCGGTGTTCGACAGCCGAGACTGTCAAGACTGTCTACTCGTTTGGCTTCCGTCTCTCCACGCGGAGCGCCTCGACGATACGGTGAGTCACCCACGGCCTGGCGTGCAAGGTCAGCGAGCGTTTATGGTTCGCAAACCGACCTCCATCACCGGGGATCGAAGCCGGGATGAGTCTAGCCACTCGCTCCCAAGCAATACGTAGGAGATGAATACGGAACCGCTGCAACACCGCGGCCGCGGGTCACTCTCTAACTTGCCATCAAGTCCGGTCCCGGTTTCGACGACTCCCCCAGTGACTACCCCAGGTTATTTTCTGGTTGCTGCTAGTGCAAAAACCAAAATTAGCATTGCTGTCGCCGTTGCGTGACCAAACCCCGCGACCAGCCATCGTCCAAGGAAGTTGGTGTCCACTACAAGACGCCCTCGCGTGGAGGTGCTCCTAGTGCAGACACACAAAGAAAGCTTGTCGCGACAGCTGGCCACCTCACGGTCCCGCTAATCATATCATCACTGCTGGTCAGCTTTAGACAACATGTGTTGGAATTTCTGCGGGGAGCTGGGGCGGTGCGAGGGCCAACCCAAAAATATCATGAAACTGCATCAGTGTCACTTACCGATCGAAAAAGCAATCACTACCAAAGCAAGAATGCATTCGATCCGAGCCATCTTCATGACGACCATTTCCTTACATTCTCCACGATTTGCGCATTATACAACCAAGACTGACCTCCTCCTCCGGACATCCGGAATCCCCCGCCTTTTTGCCCTAGACTGACAAGGAACGTAAAAGGGCTGACTTCAATTGTACTCTGAAAATTAAATACGCTGGTTCCCTTTCTTCAGTGACAGGTGCTGTAACTTTAGGCGTGCGATGTCTGTCAGTCATACAGTTCGTGTACTTTACGCACTGACGCCTTCGCATTCAAATTGTACTGGGTGTGCCCATAAAACTCATCAATAAACCAGTTCATACCAGTAATTTTACGATTTTGTAAATTAGTAGATCCAGATATTTATTTTTTGCTGAAGACGAATGGATTCAACCTGAACAAGGTATGTTTTCATTTTGCTCAACGTGAGAGCACTGATTGATGTGAGTGCAGACTGCCTTGGCGACCAAAGTCACGAAGACTTAGGTAGTTTTATACAGAGCTGTATAATCGCCTTTCAGTCCCCTCACGTTTGATTCTGTGTTGTTTAGATTTGTCACATGCCATTTTCTATTTACCCGTTTTTGCTGGAGGTGCGCAATTTTTTACTCGACTGAGAAAAAATTGTACCAGACACAAACAGGCACGGATGTCAATATGTTGCAAGATTCTAACAGCATCCTCTAAACTGCTGTAATCCTTGACATACAAAGAGATCAGATTGCACTTTACAACCTGCACTACGCTATGAGGCCTAACTACACTAGCTGGAAGAGTTCGAAAAAGTATTGGTCGGACTTCATGGTCACAAAAGATTGTGCCAAGGACAGGCCAAGAGTTGTGGGTGCAACTGTTTGATGCTTGAGGCTCGGGGAAGCTAAAAATTTTTTTGAAGCAATTACTTTCTTCAAATATTTCATGCAGCAAACATTTCCTTTTCTATTTCGCTTCAAAATACTAGGAGGACAGTCTACAGTATCCAAGTAATTCATGCTAGCAGCGAACTGCACTGCATATCTTACGATTAGGTGCAATGGCGTCTACATCCAGCTGCTTGAGGCGCCAGTAGGAGTACAAAAGCTGAACATTTGAGCTTCCATATTGATCTCTAATGCGTTCAACGCGTACTCTTTACAGCGTTGAGTAACCATATAAGGGGATAATCTGGCCTGTTATTGTAACCTTTGCTAATTTTAGTAGCATCGCTAAGCACAAAGTCGAGTAAGGTGACGGAGCACATTTTCTGTACAGTATTATACTTGACCCTCGTCAGATTCGCAGGAAATAATTTGTAACATGCAAAGAGGAAAGAAAAAGACTTATTTTCAAAGCACTCCTTATCCTGTAACTTTCAGGCTGCATCAACGTGTAATCGTTTCCTTTCGTCCTTTTCTAAACGAACACAAATCACTGCGCTATCGATTACACACTGGAGCGGCGGATGTCGGCCTTCGATTTTATCAACCCCTATGATCATCAAAGCCCCAGAGTCCATTTTGAAACTTGTACCAGAGCCCGTTTCCGTTGTCTCTGCGTTCTTCACCATCTGAAGCAAGAAAGGAATGTTTCCTGCGACACATCAAGACATCAGCTCGCTTTACTTCTGCCATCGTCCCAATTGAAGTGATCTCCGTTGGCTTGGACCCAATCACGTCCATTGTAACGGTACCAATTGCCGGAATCCTTGTCGCAACGCTCTTCATTTACTAGAAACAATTTTAATGCAGGGGAAGCTTCGTAAGAATGTAAGTTGTCTCTTGTCATGCAACAATGCCGTGCTGACTCTAAAAAACTGATCTCACGATTGCTCCTAAATCCTATGTCTGTCTATAAAGATAAATAGTTGACTCACAGCTTCCTTGTCTCCAAGTTCTCTTGCTACCCCACTGATCACGAAAACGGGACGACCATCGGCCGCTTCCGCCGTTATTGGAGTTACTGCCACCACCGTTGCGAACCCAAACCCATCTGCCGCCCTGATAACGGTAGAAGTCTTTGTCGGAGTTGTCGCGGCGTTCTTCGCCCTCTGAAAATTATATTTCTTGCAGAAGATTAAATAAAAAGTTTGTCAGTGAAATATACTGTATGCTTTTCTGTAGTTGTCGTATGATGCATTCTAGCTGATAATCTGTTTCTGAAATCCATCTCACAAATATTTTCAGGCTAGCTTTACTTACCTCGCCCATCGACCCAATTAACATGATCACCACGCGCTTCTACCCAATTGTTACGACTCCCATCATAGCGGTACCATTTCTTAGAATCTCTGTCCCAGCGTTCTTCGTGCGCTGCATAGGAAAAGTTCGTTTAGACCTCAGAGCTTGAGATCGAAAGTCCAGAAAAAACTCTTACAATCTTGCCCTCTTCCCCAAGTTCTTCGACTGCCCCATTGATTGCCCCAACGGGATTCACGATCATTTCCTCCCCCTCTGCCGCCTCCGCCTCCACCACCGCCGCCATCACGCACCCAAACCCATCGACCTCCTTGATAGCGATAAAAGCTGTTGTCATAATTGTCTCGACGTTCCTCGCCATCTGAAATTGAGGAGAGCAAGGCTTACTCTGCGGACGACATGGGTCCAAAAGTTCCTACTGCTGCGTACTGCGTTGCACCTGTGGCTTCAAATGTGTTGGTTATCCCGTAAAAAGGGAGCTGGTCGTGAGCCCTCGAATGACAAGGAGATATGGGATGACGAAGCCCCTCACGAATAGACTGTTAGCATTCTTCGCTCCTCTCATGTTTACATCCAAAAGGGACAAATGGTGGCTATATCACTCCATGGCTACTTCGGCATTGGAGGGGGAGACGTGTCAACCTATCTGTAATCTAGTGACGTAATGACGAGGGCAACGTTCCCATTTTCGTTATGCTATTTATAGTATGTTACTCGTACAAGCGAATTTTCAGGTAGCTTAGGTGGGTTACGCACACTGTCCTTACCTCGCCCATTGTTCCAATTAATGTGATCGCCCTTCGCTTCAACCCAGTCGTTGCGGTTCCTATCATAGCGAAACCACTTTTTAGAATCCCTGTCCCAGCGTTCTTCATGGGCTGCAAGAAGTTCGTATTCAATTGATGAATTTCACGCCAAAAAAGCTAGCACTGATGCGAAATCAACTTACAGTCTTTTCCTCGTGACCAGCTTCTGCGGCTGCCCCATTGGTTATCCCAGGTGGACTCACGCTCACTTCCACCACCCCTCCCGCCCCTGCCGCCTCCGCCTCCGCCTCCACCTCCGCCTCCGCCTCTGCCTCCGCCTCCGCCATCACGCACCCAAATCCATCGACCTCCTTGATAGCGATAGAAGCTGTTGTCATAATTGTCTCGGCGTTCCTCGCCATCTGAAATTGGTCATAAGAGCGGCTAAACAGGTATGGCCGGTGCACTACATCGCGCACCCACGAGAGACTCCCGAGGCTGAATTATTTTGTCAAACTTTCCTTACTCCCCTTCTGTCCTCCCGCATGCAGTCAATCTTATTGAGTTGTACATATTTTGATGCGATAGTGGGGTGCGCATGTGTGTGATGTGGTTGATTGGAAGGAGGGGATGTTCCCTTTTTGCATGAACAAGGACTGCAGCACACTGCTTACCGCGTCCGCCTCCCCAATTCACATGGTCTCCGCGAGCTTCGGACCAATCATTTCGATTTCTGTCATAGCGGTACCATTTTCTCGAGTCCTGGTCCCAACGTTCTTCATGAGCTGCAATTGTGAAATTGTGCTTGCATTGGCTTTGCAAAATGCAAGTATGCGAACTGCTTACAATCTTGTCCCCGCCCCCAACTCCTTCGACTGCCCCATTGCTTGCTCCAGCTCGACTCCCGGTCTCCTTGTCCATTATTTCCGCGACCTCGGTTATCATCTCGGTCTCGGTCACCTCCTCTTCCGCGGCCTCCTTTGTTGCCGCCACCACCCCCACGGCGATTACCACCGCCGCCACCTCTATCTCGATCTCCGCTGCTGTCGCCACCTCCACGGCGATTACCACGGCCACCGCCACCGCCGCCACCTCTATCTCGATCTCCGCTGTTGTCGCCACCTCCACGGCGATTACCGCGGCCACCGCCGCCGCCACCACCTCGGTCACTGTCTCCACTGCTGTCGCCCCCTCCCCGCCGGCCATTTCCACGGCCTGGATGGGACGTGACTGAAGCATATAGGATACATGATATGGCTGACGACCACCCTTTTACCGTATACTCACCGAAAGCCACGCAGCATAATGCCAGCAACAAGAAAACAATCGAAAACCGAGCCATCCTTCGCCCCGTTCGTCTGGTTTAATGTCTTATTTTCGTCTTATTCTTTTCTTATATAATGGCATTGCCTCCTACGCAAAGTCCTGTTTTCGAACTCTCCCAGGTAATCGTTGTTGACTGACAAAGTTGAGTGGATGAATTAAGGCCTCAGAAAGAAAACCAGTCACATAGGTTTCAACTCTGCCAAAATAGGAGTGTTATATGGAGACTGGACGGAATCTAAAGTGACTTGAGTTTGCTCAAGGGCAGGGCGTTTTCTGTTCGCCTTTGTGACGAAAGCCTAGGTTCATGGTGCCAAATTGCGTTTGTAATGTGTAATTAGAAAAGAGTTCAAAAAGGTTTTTTCAGATCTGTCAAAACTGCCGCTGCCAGATGGGCCTTCACAATAAAGTACAAAGTTGGGCTACAACACTGAAAAACATTTTGCCAAAACTTCTGAGATTTTCGCACGGCCCCCGTTAATCGCACACTATGTCATGTACAACAAAGAAAGTCCTACAAGTTGGCCACATTGCAACACAAAAGTACTGTTTTCTTTGGGAATGTACGCGGCGCTATGCGGCATGTAAAGGGCGTGTATACTCTCAAAGAAAACAGGTCGTACTGTAAGAGACAGAGTTAGGAAATCTTCTTTATCCTGGCGTTTTGTTGCCGCTGTTGCTGGGTTCGTTCTTCAGCAAAGGCGTCTCCGCTTTAGTCTATCCAAGGCACTTTCGGGAGATGCATTAAAGATCTCCAAGTCTTCCTTGATTCTGTTTATCCACCATTTCTTTGGTGGACCATGGGGGGGGGGGGGGGGCGGCGGCCTGCTGGGTCGACCCGCATGTCGACGCGTCCATACCATCGTAGGCGCGATTCGAGAGTTTTCTTTTTGATGGGGGCTACTCCTAGCCGCTTTCGAATGCCCTCGTTAATGATACGATCCCACCGCGTAATACCCAAGCTACACCAGAGCATCCGCGTCTTCATGGTGTTCATGGTCTGCTCATTTATGGACCAGCATTCGGACCCGTACAGGCCACTGGGCGGACCACCGTTTCGCAGATCTTCCTTGAGTTTGTCCAGCTTCCGCCCGGCGGCAGAGAACGCCTGACGCCATCGGCTGCTTGTATTCTTGCTCGAACGTCAGCTGCAACACTTCCGTCGTGGCTGATTTTGACCCAGGTACCGGAACTCCTCAGTCTGCTTCAGGTCTTTGTTAGCGATGCTGATAGTGCCATCGGTCTGGGGCCATCCACCAGGTACTCCGTCTTCTTGATGTTAAGTCGTAGGCAATATTCGCCTAACTGATCTTTCCACAGCTGGATATCCCACTGGGTCGCTGTTCTGGTCTCACTAGCGAGGAAAACATGCGAGAAACGAGCGTTGGGAAATCATGCAGGTGGGATTCCCCAACGCTGTTTCTCGACTATTGATGTACATAACGGGTATTTTCGCCCCTTGCGGGTATTTTCAAAATTTTTTGGCAAATGCTTTTCTGAGTCGTAGCCCATCTGTGTTTTATTGGGGAGGCTCATCTGGCAGCGGCAATTTTGACAGGTCTTCCAAACGTTTTGAGCACTTTTCTAGTTACCCATTATACTTACTGTATACTTGCTGCTACCAGGCGTAAATAATCTGTTGCAAGCCCCCATACACGTTTCCAGAGCTAATATAGTACAAACAATCGACTACTTGTGCCTATCAAATCCGGCTTTTTTCATCCAACATCCGTCTATCTGTGCAAACCCATATTTGCAAGAGTATTATGAATACGCATTTAATTTCCGTTGCATTTGGTTAAAACCCTCGGAAAGTTCCCTGGATGCTACTGCACTGCAAAGGGGGTGCTCGGAGGGATTTCCCAATCATCTGACCAGTTTCTGCGAGGAACTTGATTTAAAAATGAACCGCATTTTACTCGTATTCCCCCTTCCCCTTTCCACGCACACACAATCTCAAAATAATGGTACCATTGAAATAATAATTTCCCCGGGTATTTTTTACGTTACATAGACTTGATATATATATGTACAGTATATTTTGCACTTCATATACTGCAGCAGTCAAGTCATAAAACTGTAACATCATACAGTGGCCATCATCATACGAAAATCACCACGTCGACCACTTCATTTCAAAAGAATATCAGTCTAACAACAACAGTGGTGCTTCAAAAACAGTCTGACAATCGAATACGGCGTACACGATCACTTAGATAAAGATATATTCTCCTGTTCTCCTGTTTTCTATTCTCACTAAATTTTGTCGACCTCAATCCTTGTGTCCTTACAATATATAGAAGCAACTCACACTGAAATCTTTGGCCGTCCGACGGCAAACTACAGTAGAACTTGACGGAGGAAGGCTCAAGCCGACTCTATTCCCAATACTTCTCCAGCAGCTGACAATGTTGTTCAGGTGTCATCTTGAAACTTCGATGAGATTCTACTCCCGCTGGAGACTTCTTTCTCTTTAGTTTCCTAGTTATACCACTTTGATCAGGTTTCAGATGCCTGTTCGCCACAGACGCGCTATCATCGCTAATTATGCCGCAACTACTCATTTCGCTCGTTCCTCGTCTTTCGCCACCGCTCATTCTCTCCGACATACTCAAAAATGACATCTCTCTCGCTGCTTGTGCACTCTGCGTGGGTGGCTCGTGATCGCCTGGAGATAAGACCGATGGCATTTGAGATATGTTCGAGATATTCACAAATCGCATGGACGAAATTGAGCTCCCGTTTTCGCTAGATTTCAAAAGACCTAAAACTCGACATTTCTCTAAAGCTCTGTTGAACAGCCGACGGAGTGCTCTTTGTAAGTTGTCGCTCTTCCAAATGGTCAAAAATGGATGCAAAGTAGAATGAATAAGGGCGAATGACGTGACACAAAGGACAGCATAAATGACCCCCGGGGTCGGTCCATCCCTCATGTAAACAGTCCTTGGATAATAACTGGCCAGTTGGACCGCAGACCAGCATATTCCGTGAAGCATGACGTTGGGAAGGAGTGTTTCAGTGGCTCGGATCGTATTGGCTATTTGAAAACGTTCGCATAAACTGTGCGTTGCCGAATTTATGCCGAACGAAGTCAGACGAGTGCGATTCCATCGATATACTGCGAAATACATGGACAGTGCTGTGATCTCGGTTAGAAAATAAAATGCCATCGTGCCTGCGATAACTGACCACTTATAACAAAGGAGGATGTGACAAAAGCACATGTTCATATCGACTTCCGTGGTGACAATGACCAGTGCCGCGTTGAAAATGACGATAGCCCACAATCCTAAATGCAAAACACGATGCATACATTTTTCACTCACAGGACGTTGAGAGACTGAGGTGTTTTGTGGCTAGACGACTAAAATGATTTAGTTTCAGCTAAGGACATTCAAGAAAGGGAGACGATTCGGAATAGGGGTCTAGCCAAGGACACTTTCGAGGGAAAAACTTTCAAGTCAACGCAGCGCTTGGCTCTAACACGGCGCTCTTTCAAGAATCGAAACAATAGATAATGGCAGACAGAAATACTGTAAAAGAGCGAGATTTGGGGAAACTGGAAGAGTTAGCTCTTATGCTCCATTTCTTCGATCTGTTGTGATTCCTTCCAAAATTTAGGGGCAATGAAGAAGCCCTTGCATCCACTGTGCACTGTCTCTTCGCTCCTGGCTCATGAAAGCAAGGGCACATATGTATGGGATACCAGCATATGACTCGGCTGTTTTCTTGACTGCTGTCGCGCCAATCACAGCGGTGAATTATTCCCATATAATTTCCAAGTTCTCCTAACCTTTACCAGCTCAGTTGACATTTCTCGCTTTCTCAACCTTTTCTACTCCATGATCTTCCCCAAAGCGTTACCGGGCGTTACTGGACTGGGGTTACTTATTGAGCTGAAATTTTTCCCAGGCATAGTTCAATGTTTAGGTTATCTATGATTAATAATTTAACTGGGGCCCAATTCTGGTTCTGGAGCAGGAGCGTCGCAAAGATTAGTCATTTGTAAAAAAATTACGTTTTCTCACGGATGCTATGTGAGTGTAAAGTGTGATACAGTGTTCAATAAATATTGCCAAGGTAGGTCTCACTACCCGGGTCATGTTCAGTAAAAATTTCAGCTCAATTTCAGGTGCCGCACAGAAGTTGTACACTTTATACCAAATCCCACAATAGCGCCCTGATTTTGATTTGATGCTATTCAATGAAATCTCAGCATGTGTTAAAGTTTAAGAATGAAAAATTGTTCAGAATTTAGCGCTATTCATTTCAAAAGAAAGAAAATTAAAAGTCGTCCGTTTTGAGGTTACAAAAAACCAAAAATTTTGAATTCCTGCCGCGGACACCTGACGCGGTGTTAAGCGGTCATACACCACTCCTAAACTGGGGTTGGATAGGGGTTTAAATGGTGTGGTTATCATCGGGATCTCAGAGAAGTCATGTGTAAAAGTTACCATGTCCTAAATGACAATGGTTTTTTCGATTTCATGATATTCCCAAAGACGTCACGTTTAGCAAGGTGTCCTGGAACTCATTCCTTCTCGCTTCCACCTGTCTATTATTTATTCTAATCAGCTTGATACATAAACAAAGGGTTTGGTTCATTCACCGCTTCAGCCCAATAATTATCATCCTCATCTGGTTTTTTTCCTTTACAACTGCTTTTGAAACATTTTGGGCTTTCGCAAGGCAGTTGAAGCAGTCTCACATGACAGGAGGTGATCGTGCATCTTTACATCCGACTATTTATCAAATAATTGTGATAAAAAACTATACGCACAATAATTTTTGTCACTGAGGGCTTTTATTTGATATATTGCATAGTCCTCACGTGTATACTCCTTTCACATATGCGCCATTCCGACCCCTTTCTGAATCCTATGTCCCCGAAGTAACAAGCGAAGATACGGTACAATTCATTGTATTCTGAGAGTATCAGCCCGAGGGTTCCCTTGTTGCCCAGCGACACAGTTCATGATGCTCTGTCGACAGGACAGGACATAAAACTACTCTGGAACAGATTACTACGGGTATGTTGACCAGTGCACCTTATGCGTTTCAAGGGTTCGAAAATAAGTTATCGTTGTATTTTTCTTGCAGGAATTATAGGTGCATTACTTATGATGCATTAATATATATAAGTCTATATTCGTATACATAATTCGTATTCATATGCATTCATATTCATCGTATTTACATGTTTATATATATGTATATTTTTTGGTGCTCATGTATGTGAATGTACGTATGTGTATATATATTTATACGTATATATATGTATGTATTAGATTTATATACATACATAAATATAAATCTACAACATATACGTGTCTGCGATATATAGGCATCAGCTAGATATAACAAGAGGTGTAAACAGTATATGCTTGCATAAGGCAGTAAAATTGCAACAAGACCAAGGTACCGCATTTAATAATCTGCCTTGAATGGCAAGATACGTACTGCTAATACTGACTAATACCACAAAACACACAGCTGCTACTCACCCGACACCATGATCACTAACCATCGACTCAAGTGCTCGGTTGTTTGTCTAATCCAAGTGGCGTACAATCTCTCAGCGCCAAACATCAGAATACTAAAGCAAAGAGCGAACGTCGAGGTAATCGCGGGCAACTCGAATAATGCGCATATCCGGGCATTAACGGCTGACCAGCTTAACCCATTCAACATGGCCAAGAGATTGAAAATACATCGACCGACGAAACACAAGCATATGATCATCGTAGCCATGGTCATACTGGCCAGTAAGAAGCGGACATTTTTATGCAGTAAATGGGCGTCATGAAGAACCGTGAACAAAAGAGCATTGCCCATGACACCGATCAGGGAGAAGATAAGAAAGAAGGAGGATAGGAATACGAATATAGGATCGAAGGTGGTGCTAAACTTGCAGAGGGTAAAATTGTTTAAGCTGAAAATCATGTGGTCCGGAGTTGAGTCGTTAATTGACGCCATGGTATCGGGATTAGTGAGTATGGCGGTTTCTGAAACGTAACAAATGAGTCGCGGTGGCAAACGCGTTGTGTGCTCTGTAGGTGTAGAACTTCGGGCACAGTGGCTACCCAGGCTGGAAGGCATATCTAGCTATCACATATCTTGGAACACACTATGAGGTTGAGAGGGCAGGACCACACACACACTTCTGGGACTCGCACCCAGCCATGATATGCCATACCGTCTTCTTGCCTTCCTCCTCACTCGGAGATATCGAACGGCACCAAATCAATACGGGTTGAATAGGTACACGTGGAAAACACTATTAGCCCACACTGTACACAACTAGCTATGCTCTCTGGAGGGCATACCTCTATTACCCTCTAATAGATATCTGCAATGTGAACTCTGCTAGTATATCTGTTAAAGGCAAGAATGTGACGCCCCTAACAACCATTTGGCAAAAAGCCATATGCGCGCATAGGCAGAGTATTGAGCATGGTACGAATTGGTACGTCCTGACCCTCGAGCAACGCGCACGCACGTGTACATATATGGCAGTGGAGTCAAATTTAATTAAGCCGGCTGCCAGGGCGCGTTTGGAACTTATCCAAAGGCCAGGGCGTGTGAAAAGGGCACGGATAGTGATTGGCACAGCTGACTATCTCTGCCAGTGAAAAGCAAGGTAAGACAAGACAGGAAGCGAGACATGGGGTGCTGTACATCGCTATATTTTATTAATAATGATGTCTGTTTTTGGTCCATCGTTTTGACTACATAAGTACAGAAAGGACCGAGGCAGCATCAGACTCACCAAGTAACCTTGTCAGTGTAGCGCTCAGAATGATACATTCTTTTATTCTCTGAGCATTTCTGTCACAAAGATCATCTTTGCCCTTATTCATATAAATGACGACCCTTGGGTCCACCGTTCTTAATTCGAATAATTCCGAGAAATAAGCACGGATTAGGCTCAGTCCTATCGGAATTTCAGATGTACCTATGGCTTACAACAAGGTTCAACCGTGCGAGTGTCGGTTGAACAAAATTTATTCAACATGGGTAAAACGAATATGCTGTAAAAATTATGCGAAATGAAAAAGAATGATAAATTCGTTTTGACCAGCGTGATTATTATATTTCTTTCAGATACAGGATATACATCCAGATAAAGGCACTTTACAATGTATATATACGCTTAGGTTTTTTCAGAGCAGATGCATATATATCTATATTCATTTATTTAAACAGTGTAATATATATATATGATATATAATATTCCTATACCTATTTATATAGCATAATATATAATATATATGTACATATATGTATGTATGTATGTATGTATGTATATATACAGCATATACTTTAATTAAATATTTGCGCGCATGTTAGCTACAGTATATACTCTTCTCATGCGTATTTAAGACTTAAAATATTGCATGCTGCTCACAAAAAAGTGGAGCTCAAAAAACCAATTTTTACTGGGTTCATAAACTCCTTCACGGTTATTGGGAGGTGATTTCTGAGCCCAGTGGCAGCAAGTATTCCATATACATAATCGTGATAAATTTCCATTTTCTGGTCTACAACTTCAGCCTTTGCTCAGAATGAAGCAAACCACCTCAGGTACATTTCAAGATTCGGTCGCTATCCAGCAAAGCTTTACGAAAACTGTCCACCTAGTTAGCTTGCCTTCATGATGAGCGCCTTTGATTTCTCGTTTTGCCTTATCAAAGAAGAATGACGGAGTCAGTGAGGCGATATTGATTTTTGCACTTCAAAAGGTTTCATCGCACGGGATACTTTGAGTTTCTCGTTTCGGTTTCTGTTGGTCTCGCCAAGTTCTTCTGCTTCTCGTATTCCATTCTTGAAAAGAGTCAGTAAGTCTAAGAATAAGGATCTGTGCATTATGCTCACTAATATACTGTTGGAGGCGTAATTTGATTGCATTAATTTTGATAGAGTGCGTGGAACTCTAAGAATGGGCGTATCAAGTTTAGCTAAAAAGAAAATGAAAGCTAGAAGGGTAAAAATGACAATCTACAAAGCAAGTTAAGAAAAGCTGTTTCTCTCGGATAACCTTTTCAGTGCGATTGATTTTGGAATTTTTTAATGACTTCGAACTCCCTTTTTTATTTGAGCGTAAAGCCTAAAAAGCAACTGGATCTCCCCTTCTAAATAAATTACTAAAGACTAGAGCAAACAGTTGTGATGGGAAAAGTGCGTTTCGCCTTGGGATTGCAAGCATATTTTTCAATGTGAAAACTGGGCAATATGCTATAATGTTCCAAAACGCGTTTATCTATACTAACGTGAGAAAGTAAGCGGCTTAGAGTTTTTGGCGAATATATTAACTACTGCTTTTAATTAGCCCCCTGAAGCGAGCAGGCACCACCCTTTCTGGAACGCCAAATGGCTCTACAGGTGATAACATTTGATCAGGCTAATACTTGTACCCAACACCTCGGTCGAGAGAGCATGTGGCAGCCAGCCGTAACTTTGCGTTCCTCTCCACAAGAGGTTTCAAATGTGTTTCTTTTTCTGAGAGCGCAGGGGTGTCAGGTGTTTGAGCAATCGTGGTATAAGCCTAACATTAGGTAAAAAACGTAGTAGACACGCTGTTCCAAAAATAACAGCTGAAAAAAGAAAGGATCCAACTTTACATGTGTTGTATGCTCATTGCCTTCTTCGATAGAAAGGGCGAAATCGTGAATGGGCGTAACCCATTTGTGCAACCGGATGCATATGCCCCATCATTTTAAACTAGATTTCAACTCTTACACTGAACTCACGTGATAGAAAACTTTCTGCACGAGACGATGTACACAAAGTGTGAGCACTTCTCCACAGCAGTTTCTCAATCATAAAAGTCGAGCAAGTCTTGGTTATATCTTCTGTTTTTTATATCATATAATACAAAATGAAAGATCCAAAATCCCATGGTCCACCTTCAAAAACTATTTTGTGCTGCGATTTATCTTTAGCTGTAGTTTTATGCACTGTCTTAGAAATTTTAACTACAATTTTTATTCTGGTTGGTTTATTCACGACTTATTTCTATATTTTTGACCCTGCTCTTCAATTGGAAGCCCGCCCGATGTACGAGTCGGATGACTATACAATGAACTCGGCTTATCGACGACTAGTCGGCTCCCGCGGGCTGGTTAACAAAAGTGATTTTCGCGCAATTATGTCCAACGAGTATTTAAATTTTTTCGATGATGTTAAGGCGGGATTTTTATGCTCAGTGGCAGCAGTTTTATCAGCATGGGCTGTTTTAATTACATCTATAATTGGTTTATGCCAAAAACGTGCACAATATTTATTCCTGAGGATGGCATGGCAAATTTGGGGTATAATTGGATTTATTGCCTCGGTTATTATATTTTCTATTTTCGCCCATAATGTGAGCGAGCAAGCAGATGTTAAGGATAATGATCAATATAAGGAAGGAGCGCAAGTAGCTCAAATAATATTTATTTTATATGCCGCCTTCAGCGCTGGCGGGTTATTGATTGAGGCGTTTGGACTGGTGGTTATGCTCAAAACTTATGTCTGGTTAAAGAAATTTGGGAATAAGGTACACGGGTGAGGCTGTTTATTACACTCTTAAAAAATATATGTTGGATCGATTGTCGGATCTGCAACTAATCTGGTGATATTATAGCCTACGTACATTCTGGACTAAAATTTTGCAGTTTGAGTGTTCATCCCTAAGAATAAATTCAATACGATCTGGCTGAGTCTTTTTTTATTTTATAGAACACTGCTGATGCTATTCCGAACCGTGGTATACATTACTCTATGTCTGTTGGCTGATTAGCGGATGTGTCTAGCCGGGTTAAATTTTCAAAAAGCTGCATGGAAATGCGACAAACAGTGTACAATCTGTAATTGATTGCAAACTCCTTGATGTGAAGTCTACTTCTCACACCTACTGTAAGGTGAACATTTCCTGCCAATAGTTCAATCGGCTCCAAAGGTTTGTGCCTTATCATGCGCCCTCCACCCTCACGTCTGGTGCGCCCATGTTGGTGATGTGACAAAGCCTGAACATAACTGCTACAAAACTCACACGTCATTTTTTTTCGTGGCTTCGGCGAAGTATCGCTTAAGCATTGCAAGATTACAAGTTTTTGCAGCATCTTTGTAGGTGTATTGCGCACGCCATGTACAGAAGCGATAAGACTGTGTGAATCCTCACTTGTTACCCCCCCCCCCCCCCCAGGATCAAGGATTTCAAGGTAGTCGACAACATTTTTGTGTACATTACGTGCATTATTATTCGGCCACCATACCATACATTGTAAACTTTCAAAATAACAGGCATTTTGTTCGTGATAGAAACAAAGATACACCAAATAGAAGCGCAATATCACAACGTGGGTGGTCGATGCACAAAATAGCTGCCCCCTGAGTGATATGTTGTAAGTGAGGGCTTAAGGACTACACTCGTGTCCGACCCTAGGGGCTATGTTCGGGGGCAAACGAAGATTTAATATAAATTGAAAATTTGGCTACATGATCATTCTGGGTTTTTGTGGACCATGACCTCGACACATTTATAGTTTTCGAACAAGTCAGCCTGCCTGGTGCCATGAACCAATCAATTTTTGTTGATGCGACTGAACGACTTTTACATCTGTACATACAGTACATCACCCGACTCGTAATATGCTCTATTTCGTAAGAAATATTGTGCACGAGTGCAGGTCATTTCCGTGACTAAAAGACATTGTTCTAGTTCAACGTAGAATATTAAAATCGACCAGGAAAAGAGGAGTTCTTTATTGCAAGTCTTTCCGTTTTCAGGGTTTTTAATAGTAGTCGCATTGAATTATCCGTTTGTACTTTCAGCCGCCTTCCAGCACCAATGGGTAATAAAATATGGCTGATCATATTATCGATCATAAAGCTGATGGATATAGTATTATCTGCGGCAGTCAGAGGGTAAGGACTAATGTGCTTCAGTTCATTGTCGTGTCCGCAATTAACCTGGTTTGTGCGAGAGATTTACAGAGACTTTACGGGATGCGCGTAAAGTTGACTTTGGGTATGGCATAGCAGGATTACAGATGGGGCTTGTTCATGTTTTACCGCATCACCAATCACCAAACGCGCACTCGAGGGAGGGACGTGTCGAGGAGACGCGGCTAGTGATTCAGAGGGTGGGGGGGGGGGGGGGGTAAAGCATCAATCTGCCGCACAGGAAGTCCCAGGGTTCGAAACCCCGGGGTCTTCTCGTTACTTCAGAAACCGACTTGTGAGTCGTGCACACTAGCTGCCATCCTAGCAGATCGAAAGCTTGGAAAAGCAGACACATCCACAGAGACCACTTGGGAAGCTTGCAGCTCGACTGGTATGACCACGCTGACATGCCCGATAGGTGCTTGGGCAAGTGGAAAAGTAGATTTCGGTAGTTTTCTGTTTTAGGAAGAAAACGTTAACAGAAAAAAGCATCTCTTCTCCTTCACTGTAGGTACTACATCACGGATCCCGCATTTTATGACCGCATGTTCCATAAATACCTGGATTTTAACGATGTAGGTCTCATTCGTATATTCAGATTTTGCATTCTCACACAATCAGCAAATGCTTCTTGTTTCGTAGATTTACGCCTACTTGCTCACTGCAGCCAGAGACTATCCTCAGATCATGCGATTGGAGACTATTGGTTTATCGCACGAGGGGAGACCCGTGGTGATGGTTGTGGTAAAGGACACGATTTCTAGCCGTACTTGGGACTTATTTTTTGTAATGCCTGTCATATTCTAGATTGGTAATCAAACGCATGGTAGCTCAAAATCTGGCATTTGGATTGATGGAGCCATGTAAGATTTTATCTTTTGGCCTTTTTGGAGTTAGTCTTATCGCTGAATACAAAAAAACACACTCGGACTCGTGAGATTTCCTTTCTCACTACGGTTAGGCATGGCACTGGTTAATTTTCGAAGGTTACATAGATCTACTACTTTCAGAATTCTGACAATCAGAGACGCTTTCAAGCATGCTCTCTTTTCAGGCACGGTCGTGAATGGGTCTCACCATCAGTCAGCTTATACATTATTGACACAGTATGGAGGCGGGGTTTTTTTAAAACCTCATATGTTTATTCATTGTCAGATCACTATCTTCTTGTCTTCTAGCTGCTGCGAAATTATTCAAAAGATTTGGTCACCAATAAGTATGTAGATAAACTAAATTGGTTCATTTTGCCAGTCATGAATCCTGATGGCTACGAATATTCTCGGGCTGAGGTAAGTATTTGCTATGAGATGTTTCTTGCTTGCAAAACGTCTTTCGACTTTTCGTTCTCTGAAAACTGACACAATACTGTAGGTTAAGCTAAAAGACGCATTAGTACCGGTACCCTTTCCTCCTTCCACTTCCGTCCACTTTCAGCCCCCCCCCCCCCCCGGGTAGCCGTAGTGTGGATTGCAGAAATCAATGGCATGACACCTTTTTTCCACGACATAAAAGATGCTCAGGCTCTGCAATATATTTAATTATATGATGCGCTTGTTCTAAGCAACTCCAACTGAAATTAGATTTACTTTTTTGGAGTCTTAATGAACCAAAAATGTGGTTTCCTACACATAATTTGCAGGATGATGGAGGCTTCAAAACTCACTTTGACTGGCGAAAGAATCGACGCCCACCCGCCTGTTCTAAGAAAGGCGAATGCTGTTATGGAGTGGACCTGAACCGAAATTTTGGTTATC
Organism: Mesodorylaimus sp. YZB2_4; assembly: GCA_030248295.1. Lineage (NCBI taxonomy): Eukaryota > Metazoa > Nematoda > Enoplea > Dorylaimida > Dorylaimidae > Mesodorylaimus > Mesodorylaimus sp. YZB2_4. The sequence goes on from JASANH010000763.1 coordinate 48,249, forward strand.
GATGGGGCGGTAAGATTTGTTCTTATATGTCGGGTCTGCGCTAATTTACAGCAGGCAAAAGAGCTGCCTCACACTTGCCTGTGACTCCACTACAGTACGGGTGATCAATTCAGAGGGGGCTTCTAACCTTCTCATCGACGCACCGTAGCAGTGCTGAACTTTCCTTAAGTTGACCGCCGTGCGACTTTCAGATTTAAAAAATAGTTTTCTAAGCATTCACGGTCAGTGCGTAGGCTGCACTGTTAAAATCTTGACCCGCCGTTTTCGGTCAGTCCTCTCCTAGGCTCGTCTATTGGAGGGTTGCACCTTGCAGTATCTTTGAATTCATAAAAGTAGAAGCTATCGTTCAAGGAACCCACTCGACCAATGATTCGTGCCACGAGGAATACAGAGGACCGGAGCCATTCAGCGAGCCCGAATCGCGAGCTGTTCGCGACTATGTTTTGCGCAATGCGAATACGCTGAGAGCGTTCATCACCTTGCACTCGTTCGGCCAGCTGTGGCTATATCCCTTCGGATATGACTCCTATTCATATCCTGATAACAAGGACGACCTGGTAAGTTCATGCTGCTTTTCTGACTCTTAAAGAAATAATCGTTTCCTAAACAAATATTCCGGTGTTCACCTTGGTACAGTCAACACATCTAGAAAAAATTGTAAAGCCTTACACTACTGGGACTGTCTCGGAAAGAGGGTATCACTGTAGTAAATCGTTTTCGATACAAACTTTCTGGTTTGCCAGCGGACCCCTCGAGTCAAGTACCCTATTTATTGTACTATGTGGCCCGATGGCCTCTTCAGAAGAGCGCAGAAATTAGAGTGCTAACTAGCTTTTAATTATTTCGTCGCCGTAACCCTTCGCCCTTTGTTGGTCTGACTGCTGCAACATCAAGTTTCATTAGTGCCATGCACGTATTAAATAATACGCGTTGCTCATGTAAGTTTCATGTTTCAATTGAACCCCACAGCATCATATTTCATTAGAATCCAAAAACCGGTGCTCGAATGGCACCTAAAATCCGGTGGGAGGTGAATAGACTTAGTTCAAGCCGAAAAGTACCTACTGTACAGAACTGTGCTCGTAGTTTTGCAGAACAGCGAGAAGTATCTTTTAGCACGGGCATCGTATAGTAGCTACTTGATGTTACTCACACACTGACCGGGGAAGGTATTCATTTTATGCACCTTTTGGGGTGGTATTTCGATAATTATTTGGTACACTAGCATATCCTACCAGACCAATGAGGTACCAAATGATCATTCAAAACGAATTTGCAAAGTATAATGGGCGGATATAAGATAAGTTGGCATGGGCCCGCAGACCCAAGAATTGGACCACCTTGGGCCAGACCAGACCAGAACCAGAATTTTTTCCCAAGTGTAAATTGTATTCCAGAGTTTTAAAGCCTGGAGATCTCTCGTGCAGAATATCTTTATTGCAGGATCGCATAGCTTACAAAGCCATTGACGCTCTGAAGACAGTTCATGGCACACAATACAAAGCTGGCTCAGCGGCGGACATTTACTGTGAGGATATTTTGCAAAGTGGCAGCCAAATGCTTTTTTAATCCAAAGTCGCATGCGTGTTCTTTCCAGATCCATCCTCTGGTACATCCGGCGATTGGGCCAAAGGTGTTGCGAAAATTCCTTACGTCTACGCCATAGAGTTAAGGCCAGCTCGATATACTGTCGCAGGATTTATTGGTAGCTCGAACAAAATCGATCAAACAGCTGAGGAAACGTGGGCAGGCATAAAGGTGGTGATTAATGAGATCTTGGCCAAGTGGGGCTGAAAACTATTTTTATTGACGCAACTGTAAAACCTTGCAAAATTACCGCACTTCGTACTGTCTTCAGTTTTTTGACCTCGAAGAGAATGTCCTCGCCCTGGATATTTTCGGAAAAGATGTTATACATCGGCTATAGTGAAAGATCTGCTGCAGATCCGGGGTCGTGGCCTAGCAGATTAAGGGGTCTGCCTCACACGCTGGGTGCGCACTTACAGCGGTGGGTTCGACTCCCGCCTCTGTACAAAATGATTGTCAATTACGTGTTCCTTAGCCCTCGAGTGGGCCTTTTGGTGCTTGGCTGTGTATGAAGAATTACACGACATGAATGCAGGGCCTGTTGTACCACGCCATCCGAAAACAACTGCATAGGTCAAATTTTTCACAGATGTAACACTATACTTGAAAGCTTACAAGCTTTGTGTGATTTTGGCGCTGATAGTAAGCACAGCAATTTTAGTCAGTCGAAGCCGACTACTCAGTGAATATATACAGGGGCAGTCCGATGGCACCTTGTGCACCCGCAGGCTTGTCACTGACTGCAACGATCCCAGAGCTACCAGCTGATGCAAAAATTCGAGAGCATCAGGACAGGCTGCGCAACTTTATGCTGCATATTGGCAGGCATGGCAGAACTTCCTTCTTCAAAATCTCTCTCTTATCCGTATCCGACTAGCAAGAGCATAAATTGCTCGCATCACTACATCAAGGCAAGAAATACGAGCCATTCCTTATTGTAATGTGGAGAGGCAGTTTATGCTTCGCGTGCTTTACAGTATAGGAGCAGTTTACTTTCCTTCATTGCCTTTTATTCAAATAGTTTCTTTATCTATGCACAAATATCACATTTCCATCTAGTTAATGCCAGTAATTGATCACAAAGTAATGTCGCCGAATGTCTCCCACCACGTCTCGCGATGCACTGCCAAAACTATTATTTACATTCTCTTGTCCCCCAAAACTATTGTTTTCTACTCTAATTCACTTTACTGTCGACCAGAGTATCGAATTTGGCAATGCTCGTCACTTTTACTTTCTTTCATTGGCCAAAAATACATAAGATTGATTAGCAACGCAGACTGTTGTGCTTGAATACATAATTTGAATTGACAAGACCAAGTTTAGTTTCCACAAATCTACTTTCTTCTTTCTTTTGAATAATTAGTAGCTTCCCTGTTGTATTCTTATCTCAAGCGTTCAGACAATGGGGGTTTCTGTCCGCTACGATAAATGGCTAGTGTGCGAATTGACAATCAACAGTGCTTTGCGATTGGTGAAGCATCCAAATATGTACAGTGATAAGATAACTGCAAAATAAGTTTCCTGAAATAGTTCAAGTGTTCCCTGAAAACGTTTAAAAATTTTGCATTTTTGTGGATCACGCAATAACTATTCGTGTTGCAGCGTTACGTGTTCTATGCATTTTTAACCTGTATAAAAAGTTTCTTCCTGGAACTCGCAAAAAAGAGCACACAAAATGTTTAAATTTCGGTGGCGCCCTTAGATCGTCCTCAACGTTTTAAGCCCGAACTTCTTCACATTTCAAAATATTCACTCAAAAATGTTGTCAAAACGTGCCGCGATAGGAAAGTGGAAAGATTTCCTGCACGAACATGTTGAACATCAACAATCTACACATTGCCGAATTGCGCATTCATGCATGCTTCAGTGATTCGTGAGACGTTTGAAGCGTCTTAAAAAACCTGCTTCCGTCTCTTACGCGTACAGGTACCTCGCCTGGCCATACTTTTACTATTTAAGGTAGCGGATGCTCATTCTTGATTTGTGCACGAAGAGCGAGCGGGCAGTAAGAAACAGGCCGACGAAAAAAGGTTGGCAGTGGGCTACGAGTGATAAATAGTCAAGTCGAATGGACACGTCCAAGGATTACATAATAGTTGTGCACTTTCTCCTCAATGTGATACTCAATTGGTTTGGAACGGGACTTGGACAAAAGTAAGTTATGGGATCGAATGCGGAAGGTATGGAAAGAACGGAAAATGAAGCAGATTCAGTACACAGCCCCAAGGGATAGATGCTGGAAGAGAATATTGTTTGGGAAACCTTCTATTTACACTTTGTTTGTCAAGGGAACATAAAATTTAGTGTTTCCTTGATTACTCTGATCTATGGCGATTTTTCCGACAACTTTGTGACTTCTATTACTGAGGGGTTACACAATTTAAATTGGCCGAAAAAAACGCAGCGGCAAATCGAAAATTTGACTATTGTCGCAGGATAAAAAGGCCTGTTTTCCTGAATCCCTCAAAGAGTACTCAAAAAACTCTAAGCGGTCAATAAAACAAATTCACTTCGAGTTTCAATAGATGCTGAAAAAGCGCGAGTTCTACTGCGTATGTGATGGCCTTGAATCACTCACATTGCTGCAGCGGTTGGCTAAAAGCATCGCTGATCGCTTTTTGGTAAAACAGTCCTTTGGAGCTTCTGATTCAGAAATGCAATTTCCTGATTCTCAAATGCAAAACAGATTTCAAGTTCGCTATTGGTCAAGAACCGAAAGATTTACTTTTTGTTGCTTGAATTTTACGAGAAATTTTTCAAATCCATTTTATTTTATTATGTTGTTGTTTTTTATTGTCCTGCAAATGTCACGCTTTTCATGTCTTTAATACCTGCAGCTTTATTATGCTATTTTCTCTGTGGCCACACCTCATCAGTGAAGAGGACATAGGAATGAAAATCGATGATAAAACTATGCTTAATGTCTTATATAAGGGCAGAAAATCGGCTTATTTTCATTCTGAAACCTCTTCATTTCTTCATATATGCTTATTTTAGCGTCGCTGTGGCTCCGAAGGAAGAATTTCTGACAAGATTCCAGGAATACAAGGATGTAAATCTTTTATATTGGCCTAATTTGCCATTTCATAAACTCTAGTTCGAACTTGATTTGAAACTTGATTTATCGCAGGTTATCGGTTATTTGACTCGAATGGAACGGAAGTTTCCAAATTTAATACAATTAGAAACACTGGGTTACACCACCGAGAATCGAGAAATACTTCTGGCAAAGGTATTCAACGATTTTAGAAGTGTCTTTTGACGTAGTTGAAATTGTGGATAGGCTCAAATTTACAATGGGGCCATCCATGTAGGACGTCCACCAAAAAACGCGTTTTTCGGACTCCTCCCCATATCCACCTTCCGTCCATCTCGCCTTGACCCCCCTAAAAATGGACGTCCACTTTAGCGGACCCCCCTTACATAGCAAATATTCATTCTAAAAATCATAACTCCCGACATCGACCAATCCGCCGAAATGATGGGCGCCGGTCTTCACTCTGATCCGACAGCTGCATCGAACAGATTGGTAACTAAAATTTTTCGCCTCGTTGTGCTTGAAAATAATGATGTCTATCATGCACGATGTCTACAGTATGTACAATTAATAAATCATAATTTTTCTCTCAAATTGTTATTGAATTCCGCTTCAGGTGCATGTTAGTTGCGCTGAGTTTTCGAAGTGGTCATAGACAGACAGCGAGAATACATGCTTGCAGGAAGGCAGGCTGGTGAGGGCATAGTGAGGACTTCACCCCTTTTATATCTCATTTTTTGAAGCGAATCAGCCGCATCGAGATTGGGATCCATGCCGAGGGTCGGATAAGTCGATGATGGCGCTGCTCAGCATCGTCTCTGGCGTCCCAATGACAAAACAAACAAATGTAACCCTGGCGTCAGTGGACCATGGCGAGTGGGCAAAGTATCGATCACCTTCCTGCCAGGTTCAACCAGACCAGCTTTTGCATCTGCACCAGGACCAGACCAAAACTGAGCCAGGATTGAAATTAACCGCAGCTTTCCTGCCGCTAGTCAGGATGAACCAGACAAGTTGTAGCAGAGCTCAACAGGTTGTTCGATTTCAGTGAAGATCAAGGGACACCCACGATCTTTCCTAGTTTACGATTGTTCACTAGAAGCTTTTAAATAATCTCTTCTAATTTTGCATTGTCAGTCAGTGTGAAATGATGCAAGGCACGCGGGCTGGTCTTCGGTTTGGCCCTGGTTCGGTTTGGCAGCCTCGGTGGCGGTAATCGATCTTAGTATCGTCATAAAGACTAGAATATAATTATCCGAAGAAGAGTCTTTGGATCGACGCTTGATGATTTAAATATTAGTATTTTTTACCCAGAACCTTTTTACTAATGGCAATTTTGCTAATTTTCTGAGATATCCCCCTCCAAGTTTGTAAAGTGGACGTCCACTTGGCTTCAGCCTGCCCCATCCACTTCCGTTCACTTCCCGCTCACCCCCATCCAACCCCCTAGGGTGGACGTCCTTTATGGATGGCCCCTTTTCTGAACTTGTCAGAAATGCAAACCAAATTAAATTTTTCTGCCTTTTTTCAGAAAGCTGCAGGTACTGTGGTCAAATTATGCACATCTGTTTATAGATTGGCACTAGAACTGGGCGAATGGAAGGCAATAAGCCGAGTATTTGGCTCGATTCGGCCATGCATGCTCGTGAATGGATTTCTGTCTCCGTTAGTCAATACATCATCGATACGGTAACAGCAGGCCTAAATTAGCAATCAACTTCCGCTTCATCGTGCGCATCTAAAAATGCATAGTAGATCTACCTCCTATCGGAAGAAGCTAGTTAACTTTGGGGATTTTTGGTGGCCATTTGGAATCGCTCAGTGGATTGAGATAATTTTTGTATGGCAAATATGTAATACCAATGACCCCATTCCGATTTTTCATAATTTCCAGTTCTAAAAAAGTCAAAGAGGGGCTCCAGTAGCAGTTGCAGGAGTCTGACAAATGAGCAGCTGTGCTTTAAAAAATCAACAGCAGGATTTTCAAATAAATGCTCTGTTTTATGTTTAGCTGCTGAAGACATACGAAACTGATAATGCCACCCGAGAATATGTGGATAATTTGTCCTGGTATATTTTGCCAATTATGAATCCAGATGGATATGAATTTTCAAGAGAGAAGGTAGGTTCTAGGAAGCACTATTTGCTATTTAGCACTCGCAAGCGCTCCGGAAAGCACAAGGCCAAGAAAAACCTTTGGATCGAGAATGGGGGACAGAAACAAGGTTAAGTGGCAGGAATAACATCGGTATTAAACAAAGATTACATTCAGAGCAAGAAAAAAGTTTTTCCAAACCGGGTCGTTGCCTATCGCATGTACGACATCTGCCTCTCACGCTGGGTGCTCACTTAGAGGGGAGGGTTCGACTCCCGCCTGCGTAAAACATGATTGTCAAATCTGTTCCTGCCCTCGAGTGCGCTGTATGATGCTTCGCTACGGGTACAGTATGACATGACATAATGAAATTCCTGCATCAGGTCGGTCCAACTTGCCATTTCAGGTTTCAGGTTGGGTCCGAGTGCAGTATTTGGGGTCAGCGGGGTCACAATTTTTCGAGTGTTTTGATGTACAGTGCAAGTGCAAAAGTTAAAAAATCGGGTCGATAACAAAAATATCAGCTCCGGGTCCGGCTTAGATCAAAACTTCTACCCGATGCAGGTCTGGGCGAAACATGCGTCAGAAAAGTGATATTCTTCATTCTTTGCCAGAATTATGCCGGAAGCCGCACCCACTTTTTGTGGCGCAAGAATCGACGCCGATCAGATTGTTCTATAGAGAGGTGCAATTGCTACGGAGTAGACTTAAACCGTAATTTCGGATATCACTGGGGAGCCATTCCTGGTATATACGTACTCCTTCTATAGACCTCTGGGGTACCCTGATATCATTTCAGGTGGCCACGCGAGTAATGATTCTTGTGACGATCAATACGTCGGTCCAGCCCCGTTCAGTGAACGTGAAACATTCGCAGTGAAAGACTTCATTTTGAGACATACGAGCACGTTGAAGGCGTATTTCACTTTACACTCGTATGCCCAAATGTGGTTCATTCCGTTCGCATATCAAACAGGCACTTATCCAGAAGATTATAATGAATTGGTAAGTGCTTGCGATGTTACTGGCTTCAGTGGGAAACTGTCATGAATAAGGAATATTTGAGAGGGCTTTAGGAAAGAAACAGAGCAGGTAAAACTTCTAGCATATTGTTGATCCTCCCTTGCGACTACGGGTATGAGATTATAGGTGAGTCGAATACAAGTGAGGGTAGCTAAGAGGACGTGGAAGAGGTCTGTGTATGTGCTCAAGCTATGTTTTTTACGAGTGAGCAATATTATTTTCATATTTCTAGCGTGACTTGGCTCTGCGAGCCACAGAAACACTGAGAAAAATGTATGGTACGGCCTACACGGTGGGCACACCAGCTGATATTTACTGTGAGTCAGTTTTCTATACATTGTACATAAAATGTTTTATCTTGGTTTCACTCGCTAGACCCAACATCAGGATCGGCCTGCGATTGGGTGAAGGGACTCGCTGGTGTAAAGTACGTGTACGGAGTGGAATTGAGGCCACCACGTGATACAGAAATGGCAGCGTTCTTATTACCTTGGGAACAAATCGAGCCAACGGTCAAAGAGACATTCTCTGCCATCAGGGTCGTGGCTGACGAAGTCTTGTCGAAATATGGTCGCTGAACTAAGACGCCTGTGGCACGTCGGTCTATTGGTGATAAGGTGATAAGAGTTTATTGTCACTAATGTCGTTTCGAATTCTAGTGATTTTCTAGCATGCTAGTCATTTTTTATCATGAGCGCAACGGTAGTTTGTAGGCTGCGATAAAAAATTTTAAATTATCCTGTAATTCGAAGGTCTTGCAACGGCATTATATCAAAAAATCATTTAATTTCAGGGTGGCTGGAAAACGCGAACACTGAGAGGGCTATATGTCTTTCCTATTAGTTATATTTCACATCTGCAACATCAAACCACCTAGAAAATTTGAAAGTAAGAAAAATGCTAAGAGCAGAAGTTTCAGAAGTATCAGCTGGTATCAGAAGTTTCCATGCCTCAAAAAACTAATATTAAAATTTATTGCTACAATATGAGTGCAAAAAATATTTTTCTCATTCGATCAGCAAATTGAAAAGATGGACGATTCAAATATTAGGGTACTGTGTGGGATAGACAGCAATTATCCCTCAATGGCTTCGGCCAAGGCTTCTTCCAGTTTCTTGCCTTGAATTTGTCTTGAATTTTTCCCTTGAGTTTCATTTCCAACCTTGTCCAGATGAATCTCATTGGTCTGGCCACTGTTCGAAACACTATCCGTGTTCTTATCGTAGAATTCTATTCTCAGCTCCTCGCCAGTAACCACAGGTCTATACGTTTTCATATAGTCCAAAATACCATCAGTATCCAGGACATTTGACCCATCGCTGGCCAATTTTTGATCACGAAACATACTGTATCCATCTCCACCTCCGGACACGAGAGTGTTTGTGACAACATCGTAGACTTTTTCGAAATTCAGTGGCTCATATCGAGGTGTTTCGCAATCGGCGCACCGCACCAGAACTTTTTTTACACGCTGTCCTTCCGGTTTTGACATGTCGTACACGATTTTAACACCACTGACTTGAAGGAATTTTCCATCAGGGCTATTCGGATTCCATTTCGACACTGCATGTTCGAAAGCTTGTTTCAAAGTGATGCCTTTAACTGTGATTTTATCAATGGTATTTTGAAAAGGCATGATTGTGTACAAATCGTCCAATGTGATATTGGAGCCTGCAGTAGCAATAAAATCTCGTATCCCGCCACCGTTCCACAATGCAATGCCGGAAGTCGTCCATCCTTTACTCAGGACAGTGGCATTATCTGGCCGAGATGCTCTGGTCTTGAGTTGATGTTTGACATAGAAATATGTGGCGCCGTCAGCCAGTACATTCCCCAAATTACATTCCTGAATACGGCACTGTCTTGCGATATTGTTCAACTCGACTGCCGTCGTAGCAATGACACTTTTCTGAAAATGTTCTAATTGTGCTTGGTACGGTTTGAGGACTTTGGCTAACTCCTCGTCTTCTGGGAATGTGCCAGCATCTAAAAGCACAGGATTGCCAGTCCAATTTTTCAAATTTCCCGCCTGATCGAATAGTACTTTTAATCGGCCTAAATACTTTCCATAAGCATAGTCGTGGACAATGATACAAGTTTGACCATTGTTCTTGATTATTTCGGGGTATGGGCCTTCGGGTTGTTCTGTCGAGGGTGGCTGCAGCTCGCTGGGATACAGGAATGTATGCGAATGGCCACCAACCACGATATCCACGCCTTTTACAGCTTTGCAGATTTCTCGATCGACTGTGATTCCTGCGTGGCTAAGAACGATTATCTTATTAATGCCAGACCCCATTAGCTCGTCGACGACTGGTCGCAAAGCCAGCACTTCGTCGCGGAATTCCAATTGAGGTCCTGGATTTGAAATTTTTGGCGAATCCACAGTCGTGCATCCAACAATTCCTGTTGATACAAAAGGCAACAGAAGTTTAGTTAGCTGTCCGGTGTTGCCGATCTATTTGTTCGCGGGTATGTGAGTATGTGCAAATCGGGTGGCGCTACAGTGAGCATCTGTGAAATTAGGCAACTGTGGCAGTAAAACAAGAAACCAGCAGCTTTTAGGAAATTGGCAGCAAAAGGCTACACTGACGACATTTTCTGTTCATAGCAGTATTTGAATAGGAAAATGGTAACATTTTACAAAAGTAGCAATATTTCTGGATAACGGACAGATTTTCTGACCTGTAGTAGCCAGCATCACAATAGTAGCTAATTGGTGGTTCTTGTTTGAAAAAACGAAACTCTTCTGCTCACTCTCAGCTGACAGTGAAAAAGAAATTTTATGGCGAGATCTTTAGCGTTGCCTGTCATAAAAACGGATCAGACACACCTTTAATAAATCATAATTTTATGTCGTCAATTCACCGAGTGACACTTCATTTTTTGAACGTAGTGTCAAGTTGTACCATAACGAAAACGCATATGCTCATTCAACGCGGATTACAAAAGCAATTTTTCCTCCTTACCAGGGATATTGTAACTCACGGCCGGACTGGATCGGATCCGATCCGATCTGACCGACCGTTCGGATCGAATCGGATCGGACGGATATCCGGACGGATGGGATATCCGGACGGATGGGATCCCATCCGTTCGGATCGGGATCGGATGATCCGAAAAATCGGATGGATCGGATCATCTGATCGGAATTATCCGACCCGAAGTTCCGAGCCAATGGTGTTTTGAAACCCGCAGGCAAACAACCAATTATTAAAAATTTTCTCCAACCCCTGTGTAGTGCAATGAATGAAATTAAATCAATATTGTGCATTGATGCTTCCTTACTGTATTCCCGCTCACAAATAGAGTTGTTATTATTTAAGCTCACAAATAAGTTTCTCTTGCCGCTGTTATTACTTGAGACCAGAGACCAGAGAAAACATCTATGATTCACATTTCGCAAATAGTTTGGAGTCAGTCGACAGAAATATTGGTGTGAGGAGTGGAAATATGCGTCAGGAAACTATGACAAAGTGATGTGACGTTGACCCCGGCTGGAAAATTGACACGTGTAAGAAAACTGACCATGTCCTTTCGGATTGGCAAACAGGGACCATATTTAGGCATCGAAGGGTTCCCAGAACCATCTTGGCTCTAGGGTCTTGGGTTTCTGGCATGCTAGGCTACCCGTGGTCACAATTTTGCTTTCACGCCTGACGGAATCCATCACTGGTTAAAGCGCCCGCGTTGGGTCTCTCCGACTCCAATGCAGGAATGGGTGGCTAAGAATGTTGAATCAGCAAATTCGAATCGACTTACGTACGCGCAGATCTACGACGGCTATACGCCCAAAAATTCATCGACAGGAGGTGGCAAAAAATTATGTTCCGGGGTCAGTTTTCCAGGTGCATTCTTCTGATGAGCTCCATAATGACCGACATATATTTCTAGTTTGTACAGTTTGTATCTGAGACCTTGTCGGGTTTTCAGAAAAAGATCCGAACAAAGAATTTTCTTGTCCTTATTCTTTTTTACATAATCCTTCAGAATGGTACTGAAAACAGGGAGTACGTTGTAAATCCTAAAATAAGACCTCAGGAGACCTTCGTAATCGACACATGGAATGAGCATATTATCCCTGCACTGAGGTCTGTTCTGCATATCTACATATTATACAGATTTTAGGTTCAATTTTTTCGCCGTTTTCAACTAATTCTAATGCCCAAAGGCCCCCAAACGTCCAAGGCGTATGTTGTGCCATTTGTCCCAATGCCAAACTCGAAATCGATCTGCCTGCCGTGCCTTGTTAGCGGGTGATTTATTCGAGGCGCCAACTGTCAGCAGCGTGCACGAAGAGCGATTTGTTCTAAAGCTGTTGGTAGGACTTAATTCAAAAGGTTGCTTCTCAAATACAGCCCTGGACTACAGACGCCATGGAATGAGCAGAGCTCAGGTGGAAAAATGTCAGAAATCGAATTTACAGGATATAAGTCTTGTTTAAAGAAAGTGCAACGGCCTGGCAGATTGGTCAGACAATGCCGATGGATGTCGAGCAGACATTTCTGCCGTTTTTATGCCAAAGCATCCTAAAAACTTTGCTCCTGCAAAAGTTGTAAATGGCGGGAAACCTATACTTCTACACTGGGTCCAATCTCGGTTCAGCCAGCGACCCGTTTGGGCCAAAATCCCCTTCCGGCCAGGGTTCCTTTTTGGCCAAAGTCCCTTTATGGCCAGTCTGCAAGGCCTGCCAACCGTCAAGTCGAACTTGACAAATTCAAAAATTGTGATGTTCCTAGGTGCGAAGGAAAGTTCTGTGCAAAATATTATAGGCGTCTGGCCAACTGGCCAGTTGTGGTCAGCGCCTAAAGTCCCAGAAATTTTTAACTACTTCTGAATTGTTTTATTTTTCGAGTGAAGCCCCAAAACCTGAGTGTTGGTAGCTAACTCTAAGCTTGAAACCTGAAAACCGAGTTTGGAAAGAACTCTGTGTGCTTTTCTCAACGCTCCTGCTCCTTACCACATAAAAATTAGAAACATTGCCACGACTTTCGGCGCTGACCACGGCTGATCAGTTGGTCAGACGCCTCTGCTATTTTGTGCAGAGTTTTCTTTTGCACCTAGGAACAAACTACAAGTTTTGATTTTGTCAAGTTCAACTTACCCCTTCCTGGTCAAATTTGCAGACCTGTATTCTAAAGTACAGGGACCACTTTAGAAGGCGATTTTGATCGATATCTCCTGAATCGATCAAAATTTTGCGAAATAGTAGGGTTCTCGGGTACCATGTCCCGCGTGCTGGGGTCAAAGTTCATCGGAAGGAGCTCAAATAGCGCCGAAAAACCCTCCCGGAACTACATATATACGTATAGTCTTCCTCTGTAACGGCTGGCTTAAAGGGGACTCTGGCCGAAGGGAAACCCTGGCCGAACTGGGACTGTGGCTGAACTGGGAATTTTTTTGGCCGAAACGTGGCCCAACAATCAGGTAGGTAGCCAGTTATCTGCCGATAATTGTATTTGCATCACTAATTGCGAGTTGGCGGCCTGATATTGGTACAAAACGAACTCTATCACCCTGGCCTTAGACGCGTAGGCGAAGAGCACGCATAGGACCAACAAAACCAGAACTGCCTGTGTTTGAGCCCGCGCATGTAGTTTTTGAGCCAGCCTGCGAAGACAGGACATTCTTCAATGTACGATGTTTCATACCAGCGATTGCCTGCTCGTGTGTTTGACTCACACGCAGTCTGAGAAAACATCTATGATTCACATTTTGCAAATAGTTTGGAGTCAGTCGACAGAAATATTTGTGTGAGGAGTAGAAATATGCGTTTTCATAAAAATAGTTTGAAGTTATGGCTGCAGTCTTTAATTTTTTCCAACTTTTTTCGATGTTAGGAATCATGAATCAATGCAGTCACCACAAAAACCCAGTTCTCTTAAACCTATACGTCCAGTATTGTTGCATGGCCCCGGTTGCCTTCGATACCTTTTTGTTGACTAACGATAAGTGATTATAAATGAGTTTGGCTTTCATATTTTTGATTAGGTAGGCCATCACCTATTCGAGCGAGTGCTGATCCAGAAGCTCAAATTTAGCAGCTAATTTATCTTTCCTGGTATCTTTATACAGCTGACTTGCGCAATTTGTTTCAGTCCACGTGGCCAGCCTTTTTCAAAAACAGCCCAGGACTTCCCGTTCTCTTGTTCACTAGGACTAGTTTATTCACCATATTGACTTTATAGCTGGGTGCCAGAGGTGAATGTCGATTTTCCTTTTGATGAACCTTTGCAAGTCAGCTTCTTACCCAATCGCTGAGGCCAAGTACTACATCTCTGACAAAAAATAGCCACGGATATTCTGCCGAAATATGAAATTTCTGAGGTCAGAATTTCCCCTCAAGTCCACCAATGTGATCTCTGACACAGGCCCAGTTTCCATGCCTATCCCTGATAATCCAAAATCCATATATTCTCAGTTTACCAACTACGAAATGCATTGGCTCCTTTCCTAACCCCCGCCTGTTGATGATCCAAATCAGCAGGAGTTCACTCTTTCCTCATTTCAGTGTTCCACCTGACGCTCGTTTATATCGCAGGCATGGAAAATTCGTTCTCTCGATTTAGAACATCCTGCCAGCAAGTTAGTGGCATCTGCGTAATTGCCAAGTTTTTTTCGCGTCCTAAAATGTCCATGCCCCTAATACTGTATTTTTGTCGCGGCGTAAAAAAATTTCGTACCTGTCTCGATGCAGCTATTTATGAGCAGCATGGATCCTCTTACTTTATCAACTTGTAAAGTATCGAGTGATCCACGATGAGCCGTGCGGCAAAGCCTTGAGAGGGGCACTGCTTGTGCCATTGCACAGTGATAATAAGTTCTGTTGTTTATCATGGGAAGGCCTTTCGAAAAAAGTTGATGCGTTATTCATTGCTCAAAAATTACAAGTATTTCACATGATCCGATCCGGTCGTGAATTGCAACATGTGCCTGGAGCCGGCAGTGTGCCAATCGATTGGCACAAGTGGACCGTAGTCAAGCTCTTGGGTTGATGTTTCAACAGCCCCGCGGCACCACCTACGCGCCCCAAGGATTCGTCCGCCGGGAGGTGTCTAGACTAAGGAGGCGACACCAGGTAGGACGTAGGTGGTGGGCGCTTGTTAAAATATAAGGTTAGACCTTCCAACATTGTTGTGTAACTTTTTCTACTGGAACTGCAAGTTTCCACTGCAATTTCGAATTCTTGGATGGGTCTGTCAATCCTAGCTGCCATTGGTCTATCACGGTATCGTGGCTTATGGTCTACTCAGGATCTGCCCGTGGTTTCATTGTTATGAATGGTCTCCAGAATACCTAAACTGCTTATAAAGCCTGTTTCTTACCCACGGATGCGCTGTAATGTAGCACGACAGAGCTCATCATGATTGGGTGATACCATGCAATGACCTGCAGACATGATGCTACTTTCCCCATCATTAGTATCAACAGATCCACCAAATATCGCTTGTTGTTGTCTGCTCTCCAAAACCAGCTGCTTCGTAACATGCTGCTAATTGCTGATCTACACTTATTGATACTCTCCGCCTAACCAGTAGTTTGTATAGGAGCACAGAAATTCTGTTAAGTCAACTTACCCCACGCCCCCCCCCCCCCCCACCGGCTGAAATGGCATTTTGTGTTAGCCGCATCAGGGTAGCAGCAATCGAATTGGGAAGCTAGTTCATAAGTTAGTACGATTATAATCCTAACACAAGTTAAATTTATTCAACAGCCGTGAAAGCTTGTAGCAGGTTTACGTGCCATAGTCACCACGTTCAGCAACTAACAAAGAATCTATCATCAGCATAGTTGCTTTCTGTTGCTGCCATTAGCCTATAGGCACTGATATTATTGCGCCTATAATGCACAGTAGCGTTATCGCAGAGAACATGGCGGAAAACGCGGCAGAGTGAAGATGCTGACGGTGAGTAATAACGAGTTTACTCCAATAAATTATTCGAAAAATGAACGTTTCCAAGCCGATAAAAAGCTGGGGACGCTAGAAAGTTTTAGCTTTTTGCACTGATGCGGTTTTGAGTTATTCGTTATTAAAAAGCGTTTTCACCTCATGCACATAAAAAAACAGTACGCTGTGCATAAGATCTGTTGCAAAAACCAAGAACTTACCGATTTTTTCGCCTCCAATTTCTTTCACAAGTTTTCTGTGGTACAAGTCTTTAATTGGACTTCCGTTATCTTCGATATTACTGTTTACAATTGGTGTTGATATGTTTCGAATGAAAGGCTCGAGTCCTTGCACTCCATCATCGAACTCGTGGTTTCCAAATGCCTAAAACGATGCAACAACTTCGTGTACAATCGAAGTCAACCCAGGACTCCTCACCATAACATCATATTTGATGATATTTAATACACTCGCTATCGGTTCCCATTTCAAAGCCGTGTACCAGAGCGTTCCCTGGAATTGATCACCGGCATCCAATTTGAGTACATTTACATCTTCTTTGAGAAATTTCTTGATGGCCGATTGTCGTCGAGCAGTTCCACCCCAACACGTGTTCGCTTTCAAATCCGCTTCTCCACATGGGCGCTGTCGCCCGTTGAAGCTAACGAATCGAGCATGCACGTCATTAGTGTGCAATATGGTAAGCGGGAAGTCGGCTGCCTGGGTGCTTATCAAAAGGATATTGAGGGGTAACACTATCCACAGTGCACTCATTCTACCACTTGCAGGCAAGGTGCGGCTGTCAAGGCAAGTGGAACTAGTAAACAACTCCGTATGGGAATATCACTTGTAGTTGACGATTGGAATGCGAGGTTGCTGCTTGCTGAACTAGTTTCTTCTGCCTAGTTAAGCCCGAAGTATAGTTCGATGCGATGCGTCAAATAAGCGTGCGATGCGGCATTTTGGGGTGACCTGACAATGTAAAAAGATGCCTAAACCGTCGCATCGCAAGCTTATTTGACGCGTCGCATCATACTATACTTCCAGCTACAGGGGTTCTCGAGGGGCGCCTATTCCGTCTTCCTCCCGCCCCTTCCCCTCACACTTTTCCTGGCACAATTGTAGGCGGCAAAGGCCTTGACACATTGCCTAAAATATCTTTCGCGATTCCGAACACGTTTTTGGTTTCAAATAACAATTAGGTGAATTACCATCGCTGGGGCTGGTTGCTCTTTGAACTTCTGACTGTGACACGAGCCGCTAAGCCAACATGTCAGGACGAAATATGAAGTTTTACAGTCAGCACCATTCACTGGCCTTTTGCTGATTTCTTTTCGAATGTAAATTTTGACGAATATCTGATTCGTCAAAATGTTCACCAACCAGACTAATAAATTCACCAAGGCAATGCTGCCGACACATTCCTTTTGAAATACCGCCTTTTTCCGCCGATATCATGCCTGCACATCTGAAAGATAAAGTGGAAATTATCGCAACCGCTTTATCAGGTCATCTTGGTTGCTTTACTGCTCCCATTGCAAAGGCCCGCAAAAATTTCTGTGAGAATCATAAAAGCGTAATTCAAGGCAGAATATGCACCTAGTTGAGGCTACAATCGACGACGACGACGACGAAGTACTTAAGACAAGTCCACAGCAATAACCACTGAAGCTACAGATGAAAAGTTTGGTTTTTCTGAAAGCTCTCATATCAGGGGTTATTCTTTTGAGGGTGTGATTTTATGATTCGATCTAATTAATTTTTTATGCTCAAATAACTGGATTTTAGCACAAATACCACCAGCAGGTGGAATATTTTTGTTAGCCGTGCAACGCGAAAGTGCTGGTTTAGCCGTAGTTAGATGGCCAAGAAGGCAAGATGTGTGTTCTGTGTGACGTTACGCAATAAGAGAAAAATTCGTCGCTGGAATCTTTGAGATTTTCAAAGGGTGGGGTCGGGTCGGACTGGATCAGGAGTGCTGTGCCAGGGTCGGCCAAGTTTTTTTTTGTGAAGCTGAACAGCTTGGAGCTAATCGTGAGCGGTTCTTTGTGGTCGTTCGCGTGAACTTCCTCCGATTTAGTGACTACTGAGCCTGCTGAACTGTGGTTGTGCATCAGTATATTTGACGAGTGCGCCCTTGCTGGACGCTCTAGAAGCGGAGCCATTGTCGGGATAAGCGCGGCACCGGAATGCCTTACCAATGTGAAAACTGCCTACCTATAGAAGTCATATGCAATAGACTACGAAGAGTATAACGTGGGAAGCTTTTTTGCAAGAGATTTGCGTCAGCTAAGGAGGGACTAGACAGCAAATTTCTTGTATGTATTCTGAATTCTCAAGCAAAATACAGGTGCGAAAGAGCATTGGTATTTCTAAAAAAATCTGTTATCAGACACCCACAAAGTTAGCCCTGCCACTGTACTCTGAGTGAATGCAGGGCGAGACTAGGCTGGCTGGGCTCCCTCGGCGGCGTTTGTAAATAAATTGTGATCAAACAGAATCCCCAGTGATAAAAAGTGCAACAGGGCATCCCCTGCCTCAGCTACTTCATTCAGGCAATTAAGAGATGGCAAACAGGCTGGCAGTCTTGAGTTCTATTACAGTAGGTTGGTCGCCTAAAACGATGCTAAGCAAGCTGACTCCACAGAAGCTAAACTTTCTGTTCCAGTGTCGCTGGCCAGGCTAAACATAAAGTACTCATACCCTCCTATGACTGCTGCCACCTCACTACAACAAGTCCTCACTGTTTCCCAGTTTTAAAGGCCACAGAGGGTCGCATTGCATTCCTCCAAAGTACGAATAAAGATGTTCATGCGGTACTAGCCTTTGGTGTAAAACAGAAAGGATAAAATACGGCAGGAAATCGACCCTATGACCATGCGATTTTACAAAAGTGTTATGCATCCAAGCATGCGTCGCCGAGGGAGCCCAGCCAACCTAGTCTCGCCCTGCAGTTAGTCAGAGTACAGTGGCTGGGCTAACTTTGTGGGTGTCTGACAACAGGTTTTTTCAGAAATATGAATTGGGCCAAGCGTCCAGCTTCAGTACAGTGTGTGTCTCATGAATTGGGGCTTGCTATTTGTTTCTGAAATTATAAAGCGAGGTGGCAATGGTGAAAGCGGATTGTCTGCAATAAGCCCAGGACGAGCTCTTCATGTTTTGAATCATATTGTTTAGAATGCGTAGTCCTGCATTCGTATTTAATCATTTCCAAACAACAAAAACGCTTTTTCTGGGTCGATGCCAGTTCCGAAACGTTATTCCTTGGCAGCAAACGCATTTTTGGGTTCGCATCTTGCCCTTTCTATGTTTCGCATTGCTGGATTTCTTCGAACTAAATTCTTTCAGTATATCGAGCGCAATGTTGAGGCAATCAGGTCGGGAATGATTACCCCGCCCAAAATCAAGGGCTGTTGGGCCATGCTAACTGCTCTTACTTGTTAGCTATAAGCGTGAATTGGTCCGTCGCCTGCACTGTTGCGAACAGCACTGCGCATCACACCAGTGTGACACAGACTACGGAGCAGATAGTGTTTCTCTGCGTGATCAGCAGGTTGTAGTTCTCGTGCCTGGTAGGCCATGGCGAGTGGGAGTAATCGATCTCCCTTGGCTGGGAAACGTCACCCTCTCGGGTTGATGTTTCAGCCGCAGGTATAGTCGTAAGCATTGCCTGAATTCCTATAGAAACCCTAAATTGCCTGGTTACAGGATCTGTAGAGAGCGGTCGGAGGGCCGGTGGCGCATCATCCTGGACCAGGTACTGTAGGTTGAGGTTTTACTAGTCTTACGATTAGACTACTGCTCTGCCGATGAGTTTTAAGCGGAGTTCGGTCCCTTGCGGCCTCGCCTACCAACGGTCAACATCTGACTGAGGGAAAAACAATGCTGGAGGTGAGGGCAGCTTGTTACACCAGGAGCAGGTATCGTTGTATTCCCCATGTTCAAATGGTGAAAAGCAGATGCCCTCCTTGCTGGCATGATGCGTTGTTATATAGATCAGCTGGATAGATTATCTCCTGGCTAGTCCAAGTTTTTCCGAGCAAGTGATCCGCAATCGATTGCTGGATGGTCGCGATCGGGATATCTGTGCCGTGACGAGCACTTTCTGTGCCTTTGTCCTGCTGGTTCATGTCTCAGTCTGCTCTACACAGACTAGGATGGAAGACCGTCAGTAAACTCTAACAGTAAGCGTGACACCATCCGAGTAACTCAATGGCAAGATGAAAGCCTCGATCGGAACGTGCCAAGTGCAAGTGAGGGCTGGCTCGTTCTCTCCACTGTCGCCATTGGCGAGCAATTCAAAACTGCTGAAAGTTCGAGGTACCGAGCATAATTATGCGACATAAAATGCGCTAAGGAACAGAAAGGTCTACGTAAAACCCGTTCCCTTAGAATTTCTAGAACCAACCCTTTAACGCTCGTACTGTACATGTATGTTATTCGTTTCATACAATACAGCACAATTATTAGTATGACGAGTAAAAGCCACTCTTACAAATCAACTGTCAAGTGGCAGCTTCCGCATCCAAACTCAGAGACAAACAGCCAGGGACTCGACTTTCGAACATAAACGCACACAAGCCGTCTCTCCTATTCACTGTTCGATTTCTCTCGTACTCTGGTTTGCGAATTGCGGCCGTCGTGCGTGTGACGAAAATCGGAATTTAGCCCAAGGCATTGATCCCAATCTTTCCTTCATGGCACGTACACATGCTGCGATATATTTGCGTCAACACGCACTTTTAGCAATGCCTTATATCTTCGTGCCAAGTGCACCTTCCCGTGTGGCCATGCAGTAGTTGTATTGTAGAAAGAACCATGCCTACTTGGCCGCAAATCCGCACATTTGTTGTACCGTTTTCATTCTGAAAACAGTTGAATTGAGTTCAAGACCTGAACATTGACGTCGGTGGCGTGTGAGAGAGAGAGAGGAGAGAACAGGTGCTATGAATGGTGGAAAACATGCACTTGGTGTTTTGATGTGGAAAATTGTTCTTTACTTGTAATCACAGCGTGAAAACTTCAAGAATGTTTACCTTGCGCATAAGTAAGTGGCAAGTGATGTTTTTTCCAACAGATGTTGAGTACGTTAGGCGCGTACTTGATCTTGTTAGCTCGACAGGGTGTGTGTTAGGAAAATATTCACCCGAAAATTGTAAAGTACTGATCAGATAGTTTTTATAGTGATTGTAACACGATGAGCTTTTATAATTTCCATCGCAGCAATAACAAAAGAATTTTGAATTGGCGCCAAAATGTTGGTGCTTCTCAGGTATTATGTCCATGCCGCGCATACCTAAAATTTTATTGTGCACTTTGATTTTTAGGAGACGCGCCATCATTCCTGGCCATTCTTGTGCATTGGCAATTTGTCAAAGCATCAGACAATGTCCTCCTGACTGGTGGCCAAATATGTCGTCGTGATGAAAACTGCTATTCCGGCCTTTGCTATACGACGGGCTGCTGCGCGCCCGATGGTCCTGTACGAGACACTGCCGCTGGTGGAAGTGTCTGCCAAGACGACGCCGATTGTTTTTCCAATTATTGCATCGATTTCGTCTGCGCACCCGACAGTCCAGCGCGGAACAAGGTTGCTGGTGGTGGACTGTGTGAACACGCCGAGCAATGTTACTCTGGGAATTGTTACAATCGCCGGTGCGCACCTGACAGCATCCTCATGGATCACGTGGCAGCGGGCGGGAAGTGTGAACCAGGCAATCATGACCAATGCTATTCTGGCTATTGCCACTTGGGGCGGTGCGGACCAGACGGGGCGACGGCTGGCAAAGTGCCTGGTGGTGGTTACTGCAGTGCACATTCGCACTGTTATTCGAACGTGTGCATGAATGGTCGATGCTCTCCCGACAGTCAGAACGTGCGTGGCAAGGTGGTTGATGGTGGCCGATGCGAGCACCATAACAGTTGCGAGAATGGGGTCTGCTATCAGAACATTTGCACACGGCCGGCGGAGAAGGGTGTCAACTACAAGCACGGATATCCTGGCAGTGTGTGCAAGAGCAACGAGGATTGCACCCTATTTGCTGAGTGTATCGAGGGAAGATGCGCACCACCCAGTCGATGGCATTCGAAGACTGTGGCCGATGGTGGGCTGTGCATCGATCACGAAGATTGCCAGTCGGGCAATTGCCACGAGCACATGTGCTCAGTGAGTTTTGTTGGGGTCATAATTGGAGCTCACCTTCACCGAGGGGAGCTAGCCAGTTTAGACAACCCAAGGGAGGAACGGGAGCCTCGTAGTCAAATTCGGGACAATAAGACCCCTTCCCCGTCTTCTGACTTATTGCATAGTCCCAGACCGGCCCTTTGAAATGCATCTAGCCTGAGGTTACTGGGCAAGACGTCTCGACCATATTAGTTCATCATTCACGACGTGGGTAGCGTGGCCGCGTGATTTTTTCAAGTGTCTAGCTGAGGGTATGTTATCTTTTTTCCAGGTCTCTCACTACGACCGCCATATCTTTTCCTCGATCGCAGCTGGCGCTTCGTGCGAGGGTCGACGTCACGAAGACTGTTGGAGTGGTCTGTGCGTGGAAGGTCGTTGCAGCGCCGAAAGCCTGTGGGCCCCTGAAACCGAAGCTTTGAAGCGACTTCGTCGAATGGTGGCATCAGGTGGTCGATGCAAACTAGATGACGACTGCTACTCTGGCTACTGCGACAATGCCATTTGTGGCCCAAACGGCCCTACGAAAGGCACAGTGGCGTCGGGAGGTGTATGCGCAGAGGATAGACAGTGCTATTCGGGTCACTGCCACGATCGACGGTGCATGGCCTCGGCAGATGTCGAAGCTCACGTGGCGCCTGGTGGTCGATGTAACAATCACACAAGATGCGGACGTGGCTCCGTCTGCAACGCTTTCTATTGCGTTATCGGACGAGGAGCATCAGTACGCCCAACGTTTAAATCGGTCGATCTAGGCGGTGCATGTTGGAGTAATGCACAGTGTAAAGTGGGCAGATGCGTCGATTCCGAATGCAGTGTACCCTGGTTCGCTACCGTAGCCATAAATGGCGCTATGAATATACGCTTCTGTCCCGAAACGACGCAACTCATGATGATAGTGCTCAGCTCCATTATGGTATTAGGATTCCATTTAGAGCACGTGATACTGTATTGAGTGGATAGGTACTATAATTTAGACACTTTTGGGTTCATTTTTTTGCGTGATACACGTCAGGCACCTGCATTTTATTGTCCTGACGAGTCAATGGGATATACAGTACTCTGATAGTGTGATGTGATTGATATGCGAGATACTACATCTCATTGTCAGTATACTGCCATCTCTGTGGTCAATCGGTGCGAGCCTGATGCTGTGCTTAATGTCTTCGCCCAAGGCGTCTTCAAGTTTTCCACCGTTACTGTTTGTTGGGTCACGTAAACCTGGACTTCTCACATTCTGAATTTGTGTTTAGCAGTCCCCTCCTGATTGGTCCCTCCCCATCACTTCAATTATCGTGGCTCATGCTTACATGTGACCGAATAGGGTAGCCATATTTTGTCACACTTTCAGCACGATCTGGAAGTCCTCTCCGTCATAAAATATTCTATGCTGCCTGTCCCAATGGAATATCATCGCACCTAAGAAATCAGCTGTCAAGAAAAGAATGAACGAGCATAAAACATAAACTGTTCAGGGACATGATGGCACTCGCCTAAAGCAGAAGGCTCTCTATGAAAGGCAACGGTGTTTCTTGATACCATATCCTGAGAGTAGGTGTGTTGAGGAAAGGCTCGAGTTAGTAGGGTTGTTTATTGCATGGAATGTTGGCTCAGGGAGACAAGACAGTGCGGCGCTGGTGAAGAGACTTTTGCTCCAGAGACAGGTGGATGCGGGTACCTAAAACATTCCAACTAATACTTATGAGGTTCCCTGCAGATACATAGAGTACAGTACTACCAATTGCAAGATCGGAAAAATTTGACGTTAAATCAGCACTTCTCTGCGTAGCTGCATCTACAGTGCATCAAATGAAATCCCTGTGGAAGGCCTTCGTCGACCGTCCAGTATTCCGCCCGTGCGACAAGGCTCTATGTACTGGAGATTGCAATAGACAAGGAAAGAAGGTCTTGAACAATAGGGGTCTATCAAAATATTACTGTATAGGATGCCACTGCTACTGCAGTTGCACAGTACTGTGTGGTCTTTGAAAGCGTGTCGAGAGAACCCGAAATCAAGTGGACGTTGTATTGGGCAGACTGCTCGGAACCTTGCCTCTTACTTTTTAGCACACTGGTCATGCATCCTCTGCACGTCATCTCCATTTCCTTTCTAATCCACGTCGCGGGAGCACGATCGGACGATTCCTGCATCTGGTCCCACGATTCATATCTTTCCTGCGCCAGAATGAAGGTCAATTATGAGGGCGAACGAAGCTGGATCGACAAGCGTCAAGAAGTTCTGACTGCTATAAGCCGATGCTTTGCGTTGAACGGCTGTCAAGCGCCCGATTTCGATCGTGATCCTTCTGATGCCCCATCACCACGCATGCAAGATATGGTGGCAAAAATGAAAGAAGACTGGAACGAGACACACACTGCAAGAAGTGAAAGAGTGTTTGAGAAGACGCTCTTTTGAAAGGCTGGGAGCAAGGGTCAATCACTGTCTGACAAAGAAGAATGTGAAAAAAGTAAATTTCTCAGTTATCGATGAACCACGACTGAGGCCTACCGCCTACGGCCAAGGAATTGACGGCGGCCCTTTTGGAGCGATGGAGTCGGATGCAAACAGCACGAGGGCTGAAAGAGCGTAAGTTATCGTGTGTGGCTGGAGACTGTATGTTGTAGAGTAGGAGTGCCAGTTCAGGGATTAGCATCATTCAGAGTCCGGGAGGATTTAGCGTCTAGCGGCAGCTTATCAGCATTAGCTGGCATTGCTAGATCATTGAGTGGTTGTTTTGCTCTTGATAAGATGCGATGACGCTTTATCATATCTGAATATGACTCTGACGTGACAATTATAATCCTGGCAAAGCATCATCAAGGTACGATGCTGAGAAGTTATCAGCATCGATGAGGGTGGACCCACCCATCTTTCGATTTTGCCTGACGCTGAAACCGAAGCAGCTGCTTAGCTGAGTGCAGGAACCACAATTAGAGTGCAAAAAACTTGATTTCCGTATTTTTTAGCAATAAAATGTTTTCTACGAAGCTCAACATAGCACGTGCATATCGCCTGTGTCTTACCAAGATCGGTAGGCCCGGTATTGATGAGCCGACCACGGCTGGTAAGCCGATTGTTGCATGCTTACTCAACATCAAATTTTAGCATCGCAACAATTATTGCGATAATATTTGCAAACCTTGTTCTGCAAGCATGTAAAGCCCGAAGTATAGTTCGATGCGATGCGTCAAATAAGCGTGCGATGCTAAACTTTTGGGTCAACTGACAATGTAAAAAGGTGCCTAAAACGTCGCATCGCAAGCTTATTTGACGCATCGCATCGAACTATACTTCCAGCTTAAGTCGATACTTTTCCATGATTTCCTACAGGTTCCCTGCAAGTCATCTGTCGCCTAGGCAATTGACCATGAGTGCTTCCTGGGACACCATCTGTATTATGCCTACACTACATCCCAAAAGTTGCTGACCATTGCCACCCCCCGCGGCGCCCGCGCGGCCCCCCCCCCCCCCCCCCCCCCCCCCTGCCCCCGGCCGACCCCCCCCACAAACGCGCCCAGCGACAAGGATTCACCCCCCCCCAAACCCCCCCTCCCCCCCCACCCCCCTCCCCTCCCCCAAACCCTCAAAAGTTGCTGACCATTGCCATTTTCATCCACCACGCCTCAGCCATAACCATTTTACATTTTTCAGTGAGCCAACCTGCCACGAACGCGGTCGGCAAATCTTCGGTGCGATGTGTAAATGCAAAAAAGAAAACGAAGTCGAGACTCTGCAAAAGCTCGATCAACTGATCGCCCAGTCATTTCCCAGCACCGACGTGGCTTCGGGCGACCTGATCAAAACGCCACAGTGAAGCCATAATGGAGATCCCCTAGTTTTTGATCAGAACTACAAAACAGTGCTATCTGGACATCGACGCCGATCCACCAGAGGCGTTGAACTTTGCTGAGGCCATCGCTGAAATGCAAGCCGAGGATAGAAGGCAAAATCCAAAACTTGGAAAAGCCACGAGTTTGCATCCGAGAGTACTGTAAATATGGAAACGTTGGTGAATTTGAGAGATGTGTTGGAGTTCGATGCCAGAGATGACAATGACTGTGAACCATGCCAGTGATCGGGATAGAAAAGTGGTGACTGGATCTGTTGCTTGTATGCCTGGTAAACCCTGTATGTATATCGGTACGTCGAGCTCCGATAACTCTTATCAGCGCTGAAAAACCTGTGTGGTATACACAAAATATGCCTCTCCTTTAGAGACCAGTTTATAGGCTGTACGTCATTCCTGGCAATTTTTTCACTAAAGTACGTTCCAACATGTGCTGCACTTGCTGAAATGTGATTGACATTCTGGACAGTGAAGAACGCCCGCTTTCTTCTCGGTTCATTGCACGCTACCGCCCCCACCCCTCACCCTGCATCGCTAGCCATTTTCACGTGCATGCGTCACGGAAGCCATACATTTGGGTGTTTTTCGTTTTCACAAAGCTGGCACTTTCAGTGTCCATTAATGTAAAAACAGACAATACATACGCCAAAAATTTGATGACTCGTTAACATATGAATAAGTCGGTGCCTAAAATGAATTCCATCAGTGCAATTGGGCTTTATGTCGAAAAATAATTGACCTGTGATAATTTCTTTGCACTTACCCTTTCATGGAAAAACACAGCATAAAAGCTCAACTGCTGTGGGAAATGTTTGGTCAGATTATTGCGATCAACGAAAGGTTGGAAAAGAGTCGACAGCAGAAACTGTTTCAACGATGAATTCTTTTCTAACCCTCTCAACTATTGTCCTATGCTTGTGCATTGAGTACGTGCGAGTGCAAGCGAAAGACGATGCTCATGCTCAGTGCAAGAAAGATCTACAAAAATCTGAAGTTTGCTACTTGAAAGAATTGGACAAAATGATCAAGAATAAAAAGAAATGGGATGAGCATAGCAAAAATGTTGGAAAATGCTTTAGCGAGTAAGTATTGATTAGAAGAAATAATATATTTCATTGTGCACATAAGGAATGGAAATTAATTAGCTTAATTAATCAAATAATTGTTTTAGACATAAATGTGAAGCCCCTGATTTCAAGCGCAATCCCCTGTCGGGCATGCCCAGCTACATGCGGAAAATTGGCAATCAGCTCAAAGAAGAGTGGACCAATACGTCAGCAGTGGTCAAACAGTGCATCAGACAACGAGTCGGTCAGAAGATGGGCGAACAGTTGAGCCAGTGTTTATCAGAGAAGAATGTGACGAATTTCAACTTCTCCCAGTTTCCTGGCGGTCCTGGTGGCGATGGTAATCCATTGGCTAGTTTCTTCGCTGGAGGTGGTGATAATGGAGAAAAGGGCAAGGACAAAGCTGTGTCCACTTCCATGTAAGCCTTTATCAGTTACAGCGTACCGCAAATTATCCACTGAAAACCAAACCCCCGGGACCCGAGTACAGTACTGTAAACGTACTAGATTACCATATGCAGATACATGTGTATGGGTGCAAGGTAATCGATGCACATGTTTTCTGTAACCTTAAAGCAGACTCTTCTTTTTAATTTCCACAAAAAAATGCAGCCCAATTTCAGGAAGAAACTCATGATCGCAGCCGTCAGTTTGGTTCGTTCAGTGCGTATTTGCAACGAGACGAAACAAGACGGCGGAGAGGACGTGAAAGAATGCGTCAAGAAGGAGTGCAGCTCGATGAAAGGAGAGTACTGCCAAAATGCGGTAAAATGCAGACCAAGACGGTAAGCTGCTGTAGATGTTTCCACTGTTCCGGTTTCCGACTTTTATTGACAAAACCATGGTTAAGAGTGCGCAACTGCAATCCATACTTGGCAGGGAGCACACACTTTTTTTCCGTACTCTGAAAGCATGTGGATATAAGTAGCTGAAAGATGGACCCATGGCGAATGTGATAAGCTATCTTATCACTGCATGCTTCTATGACCTCAGCGGATTAGTGCATCACAGACATACTGGGTCATTGAAACTAACGATAAGTCACATTCTGGGCTCATCGCCAGGGACGTAATAAGGGTACAAGTAGGATGTTTACAGCATTGGTTGGCACCGACCTATCATACCTGGAGTTGGCGTGTACTCATGTCTAAACTTGTCTTTCAGTAAGTCCGACTGCCAAACTGAAGCAGAAACAGTATACACAGCCGTTTGCCAATGCAAACAGGAGAAATTGCGAGAACTGGTGGATAGTTTGGATCGGATTCGCCACAAAAATGTCAACATCACGCTTGTGGACCTGTTGGAATCACTGAGTCAAGGTCAGACCGTCCGCGACTACCTGATAGCTATTCGATCCTGCTATCGCGAGAATCACGAACGCGTGCCGCCACTGGTGGGCATTGCACTGAGCATGAGCCAACAAGCCTTCAGTGATAAACAGGGCGAAGGTGAGGGTGACGAACAAGAGGACAAGGAGAAAGTCGAGAAACACAAGCAGTTCGTTGTGGATCGAGTGACTGTGGATACGATAAGAGATTTCTTGGCATCGCAATGCTTCGATGAGCAAGAATGCACAGTGTGCAAGGAATAAGTGCTCGAGGAAGAATGACCCAGAGTGACTTAGGTGTAGTTAGATTGATACCACTTGTTCACATCTACAGTACAGTATAGCGGTATATTGTCGTGTCCTTTACTCGCAGTATAACTACTGTATGCACGATGCGTCAAGAAGATCACTGATAACTTGCAGTGTACTGTAGAAATTTACAGTACCCACAAGGAGGCCCCACACTGACACAGATTTCTTTTCACGATGCAATAGCAGAATGTGCAGCCATCGGCGCATGGAATCTGCATGAGACGCGAGTGGTGACTTGTGATGTGCAATAAGACAGGCTCGTGGAACAGATCATATGGGAAAGTGAAACCAGGCCTGGCAGGCGTGGGAGGGAGGTGGCCGACCGAAGTCGGCGGGACAAAAACTTGGACTGGAGTAGGTACAGTAAGTCTTGCGACTATAGCTACGGCTGAAACCCCAGAGGTTGCGAGGAGCCAGAGGTAAGTCTCGAGGTTACTCTCTCTCACTGGCCATGGCCTAACAGGCACAAGGGTTACACAAGTGTCCTTTTGCGTTTGTATGGCGCTTGATCTGTTAGAAAATCTAGTTATTCTGACAATGAGTCGGAGACTGGCATAAAACACTCCGATAATCCTGATCTTGATAAGGCAAAAGATACAATAGATATAATTGACAAATCAGCAAATAAATTACAATAACGCATCACGACATTACGCGCTTGGGGCCACTGATGCAGCAACGAGTACCAAAGTTGCTTGCACCTTCCGCGGTGGGCAAGCACAATAGGCCGACGGCTGTCCAGGAGATCCGGGCTGCCCCATGGCGCCCGGGCCTCCATCGGCCCCTGGACGTCCGCTAGGACCAGGTGAGCCTAGCGAGCCCACATCTCCTTCCAGTCCAGGAGACCCATTTTTCCCACGCCACCCTTTACTGCCTGGTGGTCCCACAGGGCCGGGTAATCCTTTGAGACCCTTCAGGTTCTTGATAACACGAATATTCTGACCAGGTGGTCCAGCAGTTCCTTGCTTACCAAGGACGCCTAAAGGGGCTGTGGGGCCAGGAGCGCCTGGAGACCCTGGCTGTCCATCTTTTCCTGGTAATCCATCGAGACCAATTTGGCCTCCCTGTCCTGGTGGGCCTAAAAATGCACTATGCGGCACATTGCTTGAAAGAAGCATTCGTTACCTGGCGGCCCGTCAGGCCCTTGCGACCCTGGTGGTCCGGGGGGACACATCAAGCACCATTTCGGTGATACGCTTTGGGCATTGTCTGCTGACTTATCATCAGTCCACACACCATCGATCCCGGGCATGCCGTCTATTCCAGGATGACCTCGCGGCCCTGGTAAACCAGCTGGACCAGCTGGGCACTCATTCGAGACTTTATTATTTTGTGCTAAAAAGTGGATGGAAGGCAACGCTTATTATTGCCCTGATTTCTGCAACCTCCGTGGGGGGAAGGGGGAAGGGGTCGTTGCATAAACTCCAACTCTCTACGCCAGTTTTTTCAGTTTTGTGACAGTCCCTGTCGTGCCCATGTCATGCACAACTACAGTATACGTTACAGCACATTAAAAAGTGTTTGTGGAAAATCGAGCTGGCGCAAGAGTTGGCGTAAATGACTTGAGTTCTATGCAGGCCTCCAGCACATTTTAGCAGCAATAAGCTTCAAAACTTACTGCAGCAATTCCAACAAATTTTGCCTTCGCCTGCATTCTTCTCTGGCCCACCGAGTGTACTTATCACTGCTGCTGCCAATAATGGTGCTGTATCTTTCTCTAATAATTCTTCTGGATAGCCAGGAAAGCGGCCAAAATCTAGCACCTCATTGACTTGCCGTATTTTCGAAAGCCCCACAGTTTGTCTCAAATGTCGTTTCTGTTCACTTGGCATCTCATTGAACGTCGCTAAAATTTTTGTGTGTGTAACCTGGAATCAGCAACGGACTGTAATGGCTTACGAAATTTTTATCAGCAACCTGAAATAATGAATATTATCACTTTTCATTGGACCCTGCTTGTATATGCCATGGTTTGATTGCTGCACAGCCTCCGCGTTAAAAAACCTCTGAAAGAATTTTTGCCCCCAGTTAAATGGCATTTCATTCTGAATTTTTATGAAACCAAGATTCGTCCTGTTTTATTTAAATCGAGATATCTATCAGCCTGCTGGCACAGAAAACTCGTGTTACCTTCACGTCATCCATATCCTTCTCTAGTTCGTTGCTCGTTCTTGCAACTTCTTTTTGAACCACCAATAGCAAACCTATGCACAGTGATAAGCTGATAATGCTTATCACAAAAGTAATAATCGCAGATAATCGATGTCTTAAGATGACTAGTTTTAATGCCATCTGTTTTCTGGTGACCATTATCGAACTCAGTGTCGACGCACCGACACAATGACGATTGTCTTATCGACTACATTCTACATAACTTTAAAGGAACCTCAAGAAGTCAAATTTTTGCCCGTTAAAATTACCATTTTTATTCTAGGTCAGGCCAACGCAGTGCACAGGAAGAACCTTGATTGCTGTGTGGATATTTTTATAGGGGAGGTTTAAACTCGATCTGCGACGCAACAAATGAACTACAACGAGGCGCAAATAAAGAAATTTGTGAAGAATTATCAAAATGGGTCCCGCAGTTGTGAAATGTTCTTAGCGCTGCAGGCGTTCGAGGTTACACTTTACGTGGGAAGAAGGAAGTGCGGTGCGGCAAAACAGACAAGTGACAAATGATGCATGGCAAGAGGCAGACGCAGAAGACCTCGGCCACGAAAGACCGCACTCGTTTTTTCACATTTTTCACTTGATGTAACATGATAGCATGAAGTGAACAGGAAAATGTGGGCATGAATTGTGGAGAGTGTACAGGCAACTGAAAAGTGCTAGTGCCGTCTTCACAGTTTCATCAGCAATGCGCTACGGGAAAAATTAACCCAGATTCCGATAACTTGAAGAAAACCAAATCAAACCAAACGTCCAAACCTACTTGGACCGAACGGCCTACTTTAAACCAGCAGAAGACTTTGAAACACTCACGCTTTTGCAATAGGTTGTAATCAACATTGTGTTGATTCTCACAACCTACCTCTCACGCTACCTGAGAATCAACATGGTGTGCGCTACCATACGTTTCGATCTCATTGATGCGTTGCTCGCCTTACGATGTGTGTTCAAAGAAGACGAAAAAGAAAATAGAACAAATAATGTCTTATTTGAGTAATTCATTGGTCTTTTTGTTCCTTTGGAAAAATAACTTAAAGAAAATCAAAATCCGTCGGGACCTTTTTTAAGTAAGAGCAGACAGGGCTGGCCAGCCTCCGTCTGCTAGTAGCCCAGAAATGATCAGGTCTTACAAAGACCGCGGACTCGACAGTTACCGCTGCAGCGATTTGATAGAGCAAGAGCGTTGATTTTGTGGAAGCAGATGATCGTTAATTCATTTTTGACACGATATTTTCACCTATGTTTTAGCTGAATCAGGGCGTGCTGATTAATAGGTTCCTTCGCGACTGCTTCGAAGCCTTCTGCACCCACGCAGGACACTTCACTTTCTTGGAGATCGTCAGTTCCAAAAATCTTTCCATCTTTTTTTTTCCTTCACGAACAAGTATTTATGACATAGCTGTAATGAAGTAATGGTTGGTAGCAAGCACCTCACTACATAAAATCTCAACACAGCTTACATAACGACCGGTTGAAAAAGGGCTGGAATCGGTTCGTCCGACGGTTGGAATCTGGCCATACGCGATCAAGAAAACCATTCTATCAGAGACTTCAGAACACAAGGATCACACGACGTGGTACTGACGATGAGCCCGCAGTCGCACTACGAATCATTCGCAGGAACGATTCTGGAATCGTTCTAAAGAACCAGCCTCCCGTTGAAATCGCACTAGAACGAGACCCGATCTCAAGTTTTTCAAGCGAAGTCGCATCTAGAACTGCCCTCAAGGATTTCTCAGCAGAAAAGTCTGCACATTGGCACTGATATTCAAAATATTCACTCAACCTTCACGTCAGACTCTTTGGATCTACTGTGGACTTATCTGAGAATTCCATAAGCAAAGGGCTCGTGTTACCTATGGCAGAAAAAAGTGGGGCGGAATTACCAAACATAATTAGTCCGTCTAAATCTGATAACAAGTCCCAAATAGGCCAATGTGTTATCTGCAGTTGCAGTCTCAGCGGCACGTATATACAGTATTATGATAGGAAAAGGCCTCTGCGTGCAACTGATCTCTCTCTCGTAAGTGGTGTTTCTTATCATGGCTTCTTACTCTAGCACTGTAGTCGGCAGCACGACCACCTATCCTCAATGCAGTTGCACAACTTTTGCATTGAAAATAAGACCAAAATCAGGTCAGATGCGTACAATACAGCGATGTCAATAAAAATACGTACTCTGCGAAGACTAGCTTTTCAGATGCCAAGCGCACATTCAATTGTTCCGGGCTATATCGAGGCACTTTTTGAAATCAATTTCTGCGGAATTCAAACTGTATTATAGGATACGACATAACTGTTCACAACAGAAGGTGCTAGCGGATATGCATGGTCACTGTGAATACTTTCAGATGAAACATCTTGCGCAAAATCATTTCCTATGTTTGCTGGATTTCCAGACCTTCCCCTCAGGTGTAGACATACCTACCTGTGTGGGATTTTCATGCAACGTGATGAAGATAACAAATAGGCTTCGCCATTTGAAAACAAACCTTCGAGAATCGATCCAGAACTAATCTCCTGGTCGCACCAGAATGGAGGTTCTCAAGTGAGAATTGAGTGAAGATTGAACGATTCTCGCGAGAAGAGATGCAAAGTCGCACTGGAATAAGAACGATCCTAGAACGGTAGTGTGACCAGCGGACAGTTTCTCGAGAACGGTTCTAGAACCATTCTCGCACCAACATAGCGCGACCGCGGCCACTCACAGCACTGGAACTAGTCTATATATGCCGAGTCATTAGGAACTAGGAACATGACAAAGCAGAAAACCAGACTTGTCATGCTGGTCCAACACAAATGGACTCCTCTAATCAATCTGCACAGGACGGCTTTCTTTCTGCCCATAATGCCTGGGGCGACCACAGTTTACTTGCGCACCTATTCTATGATTTCTCACATAGCAACAAATCGTGGTATTTTTGACTGTTGATCGATGCATCTTGTCAAAGGCATTTCACAGAATTTCATGCTTGTAAATCGAAAAGATACCGACCTTTTAGAACGAAAATCTAGCTTCACGAATGCCCCCATACGACCTTCTTTGGTCATTTTCGGTCATTTTGTGTTCGGTTTTTTATACGCGGTATTATGACTTGCGGTCAATCTGTCTTGCGGTCTTTTGTCATGGAACCAATAGATATACACTCCAGTACTGCCTTCTTCGGTCAATCCATGCTAGCCTGCTGCTGTGCTCGCTCTCTCTGCCCAAGGTTTCGGGTACACATAGCCCCACAGGCATAAAGTGAAATTCGATAACGCGCGTAAATTACACTCTGACACCTAGAGTAACTGCGCCAACGGTATCAGCTGTCATAAAACTGGTTGAATGAGTGCGGAGCATAAACAATTCAAAGCACCGTCTTCCATTGCAAAATACAGCCATTTTTTATCCAACGAAACTGTCTCGCTTTGGTCGATCAACTACGCAAATTGCTCAATCAATTACCTAAATCGATCGATTTATCAAGGCTCGATGCAATCAATCACTGAAGACAGATCGATTCTGTTCATAGCCTTCAAGATTGGCATCAATTATCCTGCCCATCTTTTTATCCATGAAAGGCAAGATCCTTGAGTACAATCCCACATGCTGTTTGGAACAGCTAAAAATAGTAAAAAACAGGTCTTTTTGAAAACTGTGCATATAAACGGATTGTCAAGAAAGCATATATTCCATTTGAGAAGTTCTGGACAACTTGCCCGTTGTTTTGTCATATTTGCCCTCGCCAACAGCAAAAGCTTTAGTACTTGTAACTAAGTCGATGGTGTTATTGATACTGTGTAGGCGTGGCAGGGAATTGATAATGTGATACTGGCGCCTAGACTGTGTTTCCGCCTTCACAAATAAGCTTCTTCAGATAAGTTTTTTCAAGCTGTCAACTGGCGCCAGATTTTTTAAGGCTGCCTTTTTTAAGCTGACATTACAGGCTCGAAATTCCATCCGCATCTAGCTTTCTTGATGCTGACACAGAAATCTCTTTTTGTGGTTGTCTCAAAACCATGACATCATTGCATAGAGTCGGTGTGGATCTGGACTGCTTAGGAGCCCATCTCTTCATTTACTTACCTAGTGCCCGAAGCTATGCCGTCACTACTGTGCCACTACTGTGCCACTACTGTGCCACCACTACAGCCTTCCGTGAGTGTCACATTGCCGCAGATACACTGGCACCTACTCTAGGATGGTAATTGTAAACACTATGAGAATATCAGTTTCATGGACTTCGGAATGCGTGCGCTCTGTAGCTTATGTATCCAGCGCACCCTGGCGGCGCAGTCGTTACACTTATCTTCATTTAAAGCCAGGCTAGATGTATCGGGATCATATGACGGTGGTGGCATCAGACACTCCACTATATTGAAGCTTACCTCTTACTTCCTAGCACATTGACCATGCATCTTTCGCATGTCGCATTTGTTTCGCTCCTTATCCACCTTGCTCGAGCCCAATCCGACGAGTCCTGCACCTTATCCTATGCTTCATACCTTTCCTGCGCCAGATCGATGGTCCAGGCTGGAGGTGAAAATATCTTGAACGACAAGCGTCAAGAAGTTGTTGCTGCTGTTAGCCAATGCTTCGTGTCGCACGGCTGTCAGGCACCAGATTTTGATCGTGATCCTGCTGATTCCCAATCACCCAGTATGAAAGATATGATGGCCAAAATGAAAGGAAACGGGGCCAAGACACCACAAAAAGTGAACGAGTGTTTAAGAAGACGCTCGTTTGAAAGACTGAAAGCTAGGGTCAATGGTTGTTTGACAAAGAAGAATATGAAAAATATGAATTTCTCAGCCGTCGATGAACCACGACTGCGGCTAATCGCCAATGGACACGGGATAAGTGAAGATCTTTTCGGAATGACAGACTACGTTGTAAACCTGACATGGGCTGACAGAGCGTAAGTAATGTGAAAAAAACAGCGTCCTGTAGGCTGCAAAACTTTTTGCGCAGGTAGTACCTTCAGGTATAATTTCAAAGGCAGGTTTTAAAGCGATAAACGTCTAGCTGCACCAAAGCAGCATGAAGCATATCATACCGTTGTCAATATTGATTCGTTATCTCTTATCACGCATATAAATCTGCCAAGGTCAATGTTGTCATCTAATCACAAATGCTATGGCCATATGAGGGGTTCAGGGACCGCTTTGCACCGTTTTCCTCGGCATGATCCGTTAAGCGACTGCTGAGATAACGCTTCAGGAATTGAAAAGAAAACAAAAAGTTTTTTATGTTTTTTCAGCGAGAAAACTTTTTCTACAAAAGCAAACATAGCGCACGCATATCGCTTATGCCTTACTAAGCTCGTAAGGCTTGGCATCAACGACTCGATCGGGGCTGGTAAGCCAATCGTTGCATGCTTACTTAACGTCAAATTTAAACATCGCGACAATTATTGCGGGACTAGCAAGCCTTGTTCGGCAAACATGTAAGTCGATAATTTCTTGGAGTTTTGATCAGATATCTAGTCGTGTGTATCACAGGACACAAACTGGCAGTGGGTGTGTCAGGGTGTTCTAAATGCATACGCTGCACCCTTGCTATATCAAACAACTGCGAACAAATCCAAAATCAAGTCTTTTTCTGCGCTATCTATTCATTTTTCTCCTGACAGGGTATAAAAAAGTGACGTTTTTGCCCAAAAAAGTTGAAAAGGGCAGCGGCAAAAAAGCACCATGATTCTATGCTGCGTCTTCATTCCTTGCCACCAGGGATAATTTTTTATTTTGTTACAGTAGCGAGCCTGCCTGCCACGAACGCGGTCAACAAATCTTTGCTGCGATGTGTAAATGCGAGAAAGAAAATGAACGTGAAACTCTGCAAAAGCTCGATCAACTGATCAGCCAGTTACCTCCCAACACCGATGTGGCTTTGGCCGATCTGACGAGAACGCTAAGCCACAACGAAGATCCCCTAGATGCGATCAAAACATCGCGACAGTGCTATTTGGACAACGATGCCGATCCACCAGAATGGCTGGAATACGAGGCCATGGATGAATTGCAAGCAAAGGAGCAAGATAAAATTTTAAAACTTGGTAAAGCCATGGGTCTGCATCCGAGAGTAAATATGGAAACATTGGTGAATTTGAGAGATGTGTTGGAGTTTGATGTCAGAGATGACAATGATTGTGAGCCCTGCCACTAATTGATGGTGGTGGCGTCAGAGGTCTCTTGCTTGCATGTACTCTTTATATGGGTATAGATTTAATGTTTGACGATGTTAGCATGTGTGTGAGGGCAGGGAATGACTCACCACACAAAAATTCAAAGATCCGTGGGCTTTCAAGCACTGACCAATGCTGACCAGTTGGCGAGACGCCTCTAATATTTTGCACAGAGGGAACACAATAATGCGTCAAGGAATGCAGCGCCAGAAAAATCCCCAGTCAAGTTAAACACCCGGCCCGATTTTCCTCGACCGGTGGTGCAAAGAGACACTGAAATACAGATATGAAGCATTCGCAAGATGGAAACATTGGTGAATTTGAGAGATGTATTGGAGTTTGACGTCAGAGATGACAATCATTGTGAACCCTGCCTCTAATTGATGGTGGTGGCGTCAGAGGTCCGTGTTTGCGAAATGTTTCACTTTGTGCCACATTGAGAGTATGAGTAAATTTGCAGCACTGCGGGCGCTCGAGGTAACACTTTTCTTGGGAAGAAGAAAGTGCAGTGCGGTAAGATTGTAAGTGCCGAGAGTGTCACTCGTAAGCTCACTGTGACTTCATTGTTTTGTTCATTGGCAAACAAAGCAGGGACCCTGGGTGGATGTTTTTTATGAACACATACAGCACACAATACTGTATATCATAAGGGTGCACAGATAAAGTAACATCCTTACGTGCTCATGCTGTCTTATGCTGCAGAAAAGAATACGTCATTAGCATTATGATCGAACTCTGACCCCGTCACTGATCTCTACACCAGCTTCTGATCCTAAGCTTCTCGCAAGTCAGCTTTTGAACCCGTTCAGTCTCCCACCCAGTTTTCTAGTGTCAGCCAAGAACCAGCTGTCCACGTCGCACGAGAAATCGGGTCCGCTGCTGCTCGCCACGTATTTGGCTGACACGTCAGCAGATGCCAGCAGTGTCCATCCTCGTTCCAGGAATGCTCGCAGGACGTAGCACATGAGAACGCGGGCGATCAATGGCTTGTTGCTGCGACCAAAACTGGACCAGGGTTGATTCTGACAATAAGCAGAGGCATAATTTGGCATAGGGGCAGTAAAGGTGTGGCATGGCTAGAGTAACTCCAACGCCCGGTGGATTATGACGTGCGCGAGACTTATTTAAGGAGACTCACGTTAGAGTAGGCTTGTCAGGTTTGGTCACACTGGCCCCTCAGATCTCGTACAGTATAATTACTGGGTACCGTTTCTCGGAATCCTCCAATTTTTTTGGATAAGCTCAGAGTCAGCTCAGCTCAGAGTCGTAGGATCAACAAAGCGAATGACCCTATGGCCCTCCAAAGTCAGCCTACCTTCAGTGTCCATTCATAACTACCAAAATAGTCTGGGTTATGCTGGGACAGGCCATAGGGCCACATTTGGTTGATGGTATTGTCCACATTCTCCCACGCAGCCATGTCCATGCAATTGATCAGCCGTATTTTGTCCACCTCGTGCATGCTCAGACATACATGGGGTATGTCGACGGGCATGTGCGATCTTAGGATGAAGACGGCCTTATCACTGAAATGTCTGCTGATATCCAATGCCCCGATGACTGCGTACCCGTGTGCCAACATTGTCTGGAAAAGTTTGCACATAAAAACCCGGGACGTTACTGTCTCGCTCCCCTCGGCCCACCATGGATAACCTGTAATGGAGAGACTGACCAGTGGTCACAGTGATCGGAGAAGGCCTAATTACCTTTCATTTTGAATTCCCGCGCTCCTCCAACACTCAGCTGGGCGACAGTGGCCTTTTGATTAATACCGAATGGCCGTTTGGCATCATCGTCCCTCATGTTGTATTCGTCCTAACGAGAGAATATGCGGCCGCGGATCATGTATACCAGGGACATGAGCACTCACTTGTAATCCTCCTTTCCAATAGTTCAAAATGGCATCTCGGACGCATTCGGTCAATGCAGGCGGGCAATCGATCATGGTCAGTCGATCGCGTCGATCCAAACTCATAGCGCAGAAATGGGCCGACCCAAATTGCTCTTCTGACATCGATGATGAATCAGTCGATTGACCGCTAGCGAATGAATTTTGTGATAAATTCTTTGCCGATACGCTCAGTTTAATGCGGCTGTGACCAATGGCTTGATCTTGATCTTGCGGTGGTTGATCAGTGCCATTGTCTTCGATAAAAAACAAAGCATCGGCTGTCCCTTTCAAATTAACAGTGCCGTAGAATTTGAACCGTTGCTCGTGGAAAAGACGTATTATTTGCAACAAAGCTCGACGAGCCCAAACTCCTTCTTCGCGATTAGAATTTCCAGCCCACGGATAGCCGCGTAATTTGACTTCGTAGAAATCGGACGATGGTTGGCGTTCGCTTTGTACACCCGGGCCATATCCAGTTTCAACAGCCGTTCGTAGGGCGACTTTCAAGGAATCGTCAAAATCGCCCACCATTTGTAATGTGTCGTTCGAGCTCAAGCCCACGCAGACGATGCGAATGCGATCGCTTTCTTTGCAAACACGCTAAAAAAACGCGGGAAAGGAGACATTACACTGCCAGTATTTATATTTCAGTGTAAAGACTAGCTTTTTACGCTGCCATACTGAGAAGCCACACTGCCAGACTGATCGATGGCGCTGGCAGTATAAGGTCATCCAGACTGAACGATGACTTATTCCAGCTGTCACTTGCCCATCATGGGACAACTTGAATTCTCAAACTCCTCGTACATTTACTTTACACTGCAGCATGAGTTCCCTTGTTGTACAGCGTGCACTGACAATGCCTTCAGCAATATAAATGCCCATCAGCTCCCTTCCCTCGAGCGCACTGGAAAGCGTTTGGTGCGGTAAAACTAAAACAGGAACAGGATTAGCTGTAGCTTACCCGAAAAAACCAAGTGCTCAAATCATCGCTCCTCGACAAATCGCTGGCAGCCACTAGCCTCCACCCGAGCGTGTACAGTTCTTGCAATATTCTCGAAGCTACTTTTCTCGATATCAATGCATCCTTGTGATCGGATGCTGGCGCGAATGGCGTGCCCATCAGTCGAATCTTGTACGAATCATCGCTCAGCTGACCCTCGAATTCCATGCCCTCAGTGCTCACCACCGACAGCACTGCTCGTCGCACTGCATCGGCAGTTTGCTTGTCAGCCAGACCCACTCGAATTCCGCATGGCATTTGAAACATGAGAATAAAATAGGGGAAATCCGATGTTGGCTGCGGTAGGCGATAGCAAATCGACGAGCCGCCACCCATGGCTGCTCCTCAGTCTGGAAAGATCCTTGCTTGCCTAAAAAATCTTACTTGCCGGCAATAATTTCTGATCTTACTGGAAAAAAGACAATGCTTTAGCGATGACAGGATTGCAACACGATCTAGATGTCTCTCTGATGTTGAAATGCAATAAAATGTGGAGAAACGATTTCAGTTGCGACCCTCCAATTAGTCCTTCAAGGAGAATAAGTGACATTTGCATATGTGACATATGTGCATTTGTGAACGAAAAAGCCAGGCTAGTTAGGACTATATCGCCAGCTAAAACATCAACCCAAGAGGTGACATTTGCCAGCCAGTGGAAATCGATAATCCTCCCCCCTTGCCATGGCCTGCACGACTGCTAAGATCACACAGTCCATACTACACGAGGTTCGTAAATCCGTATCCTCAATTCAGAATTTTAAGATGACACCATTTCATCCAGCCAACTTCCCCACATGCCACTCATTACCCTGACTCCACCAGTT
Organism: Mesodorylaimus sp. YZB2_4; assembly: GCA_030248295.1. Taxonomy (NCBI): domain Eukaryota; kingdom Metazoa; phylum Nematoda; class Enoplea; order Dorylaimida; family Dorylaimidae; genus Mesodorylaimus; species Mesodorylaimus sp. YZB2_4. Next base: position 88,671 of record JASANH010000763.1, read on the forward strand.
GTCTCACCTCCTTTGATCCCTCGCTCGTCACTCGTCTCTGTCCATTGTCCTCGCATCCATGGCAGCGTAGGATCACCACTCGGCAGCCCTTCTAGCACCAATTCTTCCAAACCTTTATCCCGTTACCTGCCAACCGCCATCCGCCCACCCATTCCTTCCCCATCGAATTCCCACTTCTACCCTCAACAGCCACGGTTTCTTCGAAAAAGTACCAACAACTTCCTCATTCAAAAATGAATGCACCAAAGCATAATGCTCGTATCAACGACCAAAAAATCAATAATCAATAATCAAAACAAGCAGCGACAAAATTATAAAAAAACATTGCCTCATAAAAAACCTCGAGGACGTAAAGAAATACACAATACCATCAAGATCCAACATACTGTACATCAGATCACGATTACACCATATTCAGAATAAGTATACTAAACCAAGCCGAGTCCAACAATCCCACAGTACTCGTACAAGCTAGTGTAGTATAAGGCTGGTACACACTTGTACTTTACACTGGCTTCCGACCTTGCACTAGTCTCCATTGGAACCCTCATCGGCTTCTACTTCTCAACTGCTTCAGTGCCGCGCACATTTTCAAGGCCGGTCCGAACTTCATGCCCATCCCGCGTTGCAAGTGATCCTCGTCCAACAACAGCAAAGCTTGCCCATCGATCTCTTGCAGCCGAAATGACGAGGCGTGCGCTGCCACGCTGGAATCCAACGACATTATCCAGTTGTACACATCTTCAACCTAAAAACGGAAGTTATGATTAGGTCACCCGCCACGGATCAAATCTGTTACTCCACTACGTGCAGTATGTACAGCCCAAAAAACATCTACTGCAGCACACCATATATGTAACCTCCCCGCAGAACGGTGCCTAAAATAAGCCCACAAATTATTTACAGTATATGGCGGCCGCGGTGGTGCAGCGGTTCGGCATTCGTCTCTTCGTATTGCTTAGGAGCGAGTGGCTGGACTCGTCCCGGGGGTCGGTTTGCGAGCCGTAAACCCTCGCTGACCTCGCACGCCAGGCCGTGGCTGACTCACCAGGTGCCCTAGAGACGCTCCGAGTGGATAGACGGAAGCCAAACGAGGAGACAGTCTCGGCTTCCACAGCCCACCCACCATCGTCCAAGAAAGTCGGTGTCCTGTCCAGGATGCCCTCGCGTGGAGGTGCTCCTTTCCAGCGGAGACACGCAAGGGGACGCTGCTAAGTGTGCCGGTTCCCGCACAGACTTGCTTAGAAGGTTTGACTGCTGCCCGGCTTTAGGCAGAAAACGGGCTTCGGAAAAAAATGTACAGTACATGCTCGATTGCTATCATAAATTAAAACTCATTTACTTTTCCTCTCGAATAGTTCCTCTCTTCAGATCCGCTTCGTTTAATGACTCCCATCTCAAATAGTGAACCAGGAACAGCAGCACGAGATTTCATGTTCTACTAAAGGATTTGCAACGAGAGCCAGGCCCCGAATTCTCTACTCTTTTGGCGCCCGTTTCTCCACGCAACAAGTCGCCCAGAGAAGGCCAAACTGTCGGGGACAGATTTGCTAAACTAAACCACAGGCCAGTTCCCCTTAGAGAACGGTCCCAACCAGAATTCTGTAGAACCAGGGCCCCAGCATCAACCGATCCGATCTGACTGCTGGATCGGCTGAATCGGTAACAAAATGTTTTCGCGCTTTACCCGCTTGAAAATGATAAAATGTGGCACACTATGATGAGGAAATCCCGTTTTTTCTCTCAACACAGCATTTAATCTCAGGCGCTGGTTAGCTCTCCCGTGTCTTTGGAGTGGTCTGATAGAGAGTTACAGCGAAGAAACAGGGCAGGTTGGTGAGGACTCAGTGCCAAAGACGTCATCCCCACAAATCCCATTAACCCCATTACCAAAGACGCCATTAACTTTTTGAAGCGGATCGGGCCGATCGAGACCTTGGATCGGATCAGGATCGGGATCCAGGTCAAAGGTAGGACCGGTCGATGCTGGCCGAGGCCTCTTAAACAGGGTAGCTGGTTTAAGTAATAAATGGCCCAATGACCATCTTACGAACACTGTCATGATGTTTTCGATAGGTACGAGGCAGAGTGACTAACCGACCGACCACTGAATAAATCGGCAAACTTCATCATCATGCGCCCTGATACAAAGAATTTAAAATATTGCGCTATCGTCTTGCTAGGAAGTTTATATTCAAGTATGTATTAGAAATTTCCTTCATCAGAATAATTTAAACTACATTTGAGCAATTACTCCGCTACTGGGGCTGTACGAGGAAAAGCCAAAAGGTTTAAAAACTGCGCACCTTGCTGGTGACAGTAGCGCAAGTTAAAAACAAAGGCATGAAAAAGGTGAGGTGTGGGGCAACGTACAGCGTGTAGACACACGAGAGAAACGCGGCCTCCTCGAAAAGACATTTAGTAACTAACTGAAACTACGAGTTCCAGGAACAAGCGAGAAGATATTGGTGCCCCCTTTTTCCCTGCAACTATTAGCACACTCACCGTCCACTCTTCGGGATGCCTGCCTGAAACAGTCCCACCTGCGGCACTGGTTTCAGCAGATGGCGATGCCTCACTCAATAATCCATCACCGCCACCAGCTGTCGTCCCATCCATCATTGCTGCATTCGAACTGGCATCACTCGTCTCCACGTTTTTCTCCATTCGCGTTCCACGCGGCGAAATAAGTTTCGGCGGCGTGCCAGTCGTTGGTGACTGTACCGAGCTAGCTCCACTCGACTGAGCCACCGACGAATTCGATGCGTGTCGTTTTACAGCGCCAGGACTTTGCAATGAATTTTCTTTAATTCGTTGATGTGCTAAAATTAAAACACAAGAGATAACCGCAGTGAACACCACGCAGAACCAAGTACTTCAGAGTGACCGGAAATGTGTCTCACGTCCAAGCCGGGTCCCATACAATCAAAGGCGGCACTGATAGGGTTCGGTACCACACTAGACCACTAACACAGAACAAACACCACCACCCATCTTCTGCTTAAGGGGAGGGACTAGCAGACAGTTAAATAAATCACATTTTTGCTTGATACTTATCAAGGAAGAAAAACGATGTACTCTAGCAACAACGCCAGTTTCAAAGGCGACCATGCGATATCGACTGTTCACTGTAGATACGCGACACGTCGCTGCATCGCCACGTATGGCATATCGACAAATGAGAGTATTACTGACGGAGTCTTGCTGGCGCGCTTTCACTGTTACTACATGTCGTACAAGCAAAGTCCTTACGTCTGATGATCTTCCGTCTGATGAAGCTTTATCATCACTAACTCGTTTTAAACACGCCGTGTCTGCACTGAAGTTTCGTGATATAACCAAGCCTGGCAGGCGTAGGAGAAAGGACGAAAACTACGACTGGAGTAGGCAAGTCTTGCGACCATACCTACGGCTGAAACATCAACCCGAGCGGTTGACGTCTCCAAGCCAGGGGAGAGTATCGATTACTCTCTTCCACTCGCCATGGCCTACCAGGCACGAGGGTTACAGTGACTTGTAAGTTTTATGTGTTGGTTTCGTGTTTGCGTCTCTTACCTAAGAGTACGCATTCGCGTTTGGGGCCATCCATAAAGGTCGACCGCAGCCTAGGGGGGGGGGGGGGTTGGCAAAAAGTGGTCAGCTGCGGTCGGGGGAGCGGTAGCGGCCAATGGTCGACCGCAGCAAATTTTTAGACTTTTGATGATAAAAAAACACCTTTTATCTTCACCAGTAGTGCGCGTTCAAACCTTCAAAACTTTTTGTCTCCTCTTCTCCTTGGCCGTTCATTCTCGATAATGCAATTTCGGGTTCATCAGGACTCTTATTCCCAACTGGAATGGCATCTGATCCGAAAGGGAAAAGTTGGGAGGCGATGGCTAAGCTGATTTAGGCGTTGATCCGCCTTGCTGGCCCGCAACCCTGACTGGGAGGCCGAGGTTCTATTCCGACGGAGGACGGCAGTTTAGTAGCTTGTCGTTGGCTTTGGACACCTGGCTCCGGGCGACACTACGTTTGCAGGTCGAACAGTTTGCACGCACGAAGGAGATAAGTCTATTTTACAGACCAAAGCACACTTTAGTCATCCAGGCTTTTTATCAGGTCGAGTTTCAGTCATTAAAAATAAGCTGAAATTGATGAGTACCGTATTTCCTCGAAATTCTCCCCGCGGGTGAAATTTTTTCAAATGGGTACCAGACAGGGGAAAAATTACCTGAGGGGGAGGATTTCGAGGAAATACGGTACATTCGCAGTTTCGATGCGCGTCTAGCAAGGTCAGCCTAGGCTAAGTAAAATCAGTGTTGCTATCATTGTCGATTTGAGCTGATGTTGCTGTTGCCTCTTCATCGCTACTGCTTCATGGAAGATATGATGGATCAGAGGTTGCCTGCCATGCTTATGCATATCATAATTATTGGCAGAATCCCGATGCCTCAATGTCAGGATCAGGATTGGGATCCCAACCTATCCCTCACAGCCGCGCTTATCATCTCATGACTGCTTGCCAGCTAATATGATTGGAAGTCCCGTAGAGAACTGAACCGGCGCGGCCCAACCCGCAAAACTTTTAAAAATATGGGGAAAAGTTGTGGGAAAAGTTTGTGAAGGCTTTTACAAAATAGAAATCCGCTCCATAAATCAAAATAGATTTGTCTTCGAAGAAGATGGCATCTTTTGGAGCTCGAGAAAGCATGAGACGAAACATTTCACAAAACTGCGTTTGGAAGGGGGGGGGGGGGGGTATGGCTGAAGTGGTCGACCATTTTTGAGGGGGGGTTCGCGATAAGTGGTCGGCATGCGGTCAGGGGGGGAGTGGGGGTCAAAAATCGAAATTTGTGCGGTCGACCTTTATGGATGGCCCCTTTAGGTACGAGCTAACTATGAGTATGAGCCTGATATTCTTAGAGGCGCGGGTTCAATTCCCTCCCAAGGCTCAAGTTTTTGGTGTATGTATCCTGATAAGATAGGCTTAGGCCTTAGCTCCTATGATAACCCGATATGAATCACCCCGCCTCGCTTCGCTTTCCCCCCTTTACCCGTGATAAATGTACACAACCTATCGCTGTCTCTGTCACCAACCTGCCAACCTATCACTGTCTTAGACATCTCTGACTAGCACTCCTATCTAGCCAACCAAGACTTCCTCAATTTCCCATGTACATAATACGTGTGCTTTGGCGTGTGGAGAAGGTAGGCTATCTGGATGCCTTATACATGCAGCACACGGTTGCCTTCGTTGGCCGCTCGCCACGCTCCTACAGTCGAGGCAGATACCGGTCGGGTTGATGTCGCTACACGACTAGGAGGCCTGCCTGGAGTGTCTTCGAGATCATATGCTCCCCGCAGTATCTTCTGCAATGTAGGGCTATCCAGCCTACTGCACCCGGAACCGACAACTAGCGACTTACCAATGTTCTCTTTCCCCGAGCACTCACCTTTGAAACAAAACTTGGAGCAATAATTGGGCGCTTTGCTATAAACATCCTTCAATAGCTGGCCGCAATACGGGCAGATCGTCGTGGTCATTTCCGCATCGGTCGTCACAGCGCTTTGATTACCGCAGGCTGGTGATAACTGAGGGGGCGCCGACCACTCGGATAACGAGTCAGTGGTCATGACCACGGACGATATGTTGAAATCGTCGAATGGGTGCGGCGAGATGGGAAACGGATCCATCGATTCTTGAATGACGTAACCATCGATGATATGTGTCAAAATCTAAAATATACAAGTCTATAAAACATGGTTTTCCAGCTTAACGACTGAGACACCTAATGAAAAGGAAACGAACGAGCCTCTGCCACTTGACTCAAACTGCCTAAACCTCACCTGTGGTGGTCCATCGCCAGTTTTTTCCTGATTGAAGGCGCGCATAAACATTTCATGAATCTCGCTAGCTGCTTGTTCGCTATTCTCTTTGGTGAACACTCTGAGCGGTCCTGGATCATCGTCGTCGATCACGCACATGTTCTTCATTCGACCACCCAATTTGTTAGCATCTTTTCTCGAACCATCCGATTTCCTCGTTTTGCTCTTCCCATTCTTCGTCATCCCATTTCCGTTTCCGCTCCCGCTCGGCACACCGTTCGCACCTTTCGAAGATTTCTTCGAATTCTCGCCGCCAGCTTTGCTCGCCACGTCCAAGGTGGGCATGGATGACAATCCACTAGTGTCCCCCGGCGTGCCCCCTAAGCTCGATCGAGCCATTCGTTCTGATCCATTCTGGCCATCACTCATAGCCGCTTCGATCGATGTTGACAAATTGCCCATCCCCATGGGCGCTATTGGTAGGACGGGCACTGTCTTGGCTTGTGTTTTTGGTACGATGGATAATTGTTGATGTTGGTGAATCTGATTCGACGCCGCACTCATCGGGAATGGTCCGACTGTCGCGAACGGTCCGGCCATCGTTTGCACCTGACCGGGAGTGCATACGGTGGTCGTCGACTGACCCACGGACGACCCTTGTCCCGACTGTCCACCATTGCCGATCGAAGGCGCTAATTTTGGAAGCACATGGGGATATTTATTGGCCAATTGAGCTGCAGCGTGTTGCTGTTGTTGGACTTGGACTGACGGCGGTTGTTGCTCGTGAGCGATCGATGGCGGGGCAGCGACGGGATGATGAGCAGCCATGGTGGGCACCTGGAATGGAAATGGTTGCCCGTTTATGACAAAGGAGAGCAAAGGTCAGACACCCGCTTACCTGGAATCCGATCAGCTGACCTTGCGGTGTCCTGACCACCATTTGACCACCAGGCAATAAGATCGGTGCATTGCACGCACCGAACGGATTAAAATGGTTGTGGGGAAACAATGGAATGCTATGCAATCCACTCGCAAATGCGTTAGGATTATTCGCAGTATTGGCCACCGATGGTGAATTGCTTTGGGGATGCGTGATCGAAGTGACCTGTGGTTGTTGCTGGACACCACCTGGTTGTCGATAGGCCATGATCAACGGCGGGGCGCGACTCATCGCCGCTTGTTGCGCCGCCGCCATCCCGCCACCACCAGGAAACTGAGGCACTGCGGGACCACTGGAAGGCTGATGAATAGCTGCGGCACCACAGGTTGATACTGCCGAGGGGGCCGTGTGCGCAGGTAATGCCACAGGTTGCGGTCCAGCGGCTGGTGATGGTGACACGACACCAACGGGTTGTCCGAACTGATTGACAATGATCGTCTGACCAGCACTGTGCCCGAATGGAGACGCAGCGGCCAACAGACCGTAATGCCCGTGCTGGTGAATAGTCGCAGCCGAAGAGAACGGAAGGACGATACCAGCCGATGAAGGCGGGGGTGGTGCCATCGGAAAATTAGCGGGTGGTGGATGCATAGTCGGTGGTGGAGGTGGTTGATTGGTAGCTGCCGGCGTGGCAACACTGCTGGCACCGTGATGATGACCCAAATGAGCGCGCAAATGCTGCGATGTCGGTGAAACTAATCTTGTCGAGGCTGTGTGGCTGGACGGCGAAGATCGATGTGCTGGCGTGGTCGGCGCGGCTGAAACCAGGACATTCACAGGAATCGTGGACGATCGACGCTGAGTCGTAGAAGCACCAGGAGCGGGAATCGATGGCGTACTTGTACGCGATCCCGTCGCCGTCGACGATGATGTGGCTGCAGTGGAGGAGACAGTCATTGTAGGCGACCTCGTCGGTGGCGGTGGATTGATTACTGGTGGCGTATGGTTGGATGAAAAAGGCGTGGTACAATCCATCGGCGTTGGACTATTGCTTCGAGAATCGATTTGCAACGGCCTCGGTTCCTCGTCCATGGAAATATCGATCACCGATGCAGCAACTGATACGGTCGATGCTGAGGCTGACGAAATTCTTGGTACGCTAGAGGAAAGAATTTATACTTTAGATTGTACTCTTTGACCGAAATTCCCGTTTCCTTTAAAAAATTCTAACAGCGCCGATCGAAACAGTCGGAAAAGGAAAAATCTTGACATCAGCTTAGAATAAAAAAAGAAAAGGCATTTCACTAATTCGAGGTTGCTCATCGCCAGGTTAGTTCTTGGTGAAATAAAAAGGTTTTCTGAGGCAAATTAGCGGGTACGTCAGTATTACTTGGATATAAGACTCCGACCTACATACAGATTAGCAGTGCGCATTGCTAAAACCATTAGCACTTTTATAAGGTATTAGGCTATTGCATAATTTTTGTAGGCCTACACTAGCCTACGCCAATAATCTAGAAGCCCCGAAAAAGCTCGAACCTTAGCCTCTGAGATAAGTAGCAACACGAAGGCCTTATACCTTTGACTGCCACTTCCTAGATGTTCTCGTCGTTCATCGATTTGCAAAACCGCCGAATCGTCACGACTTTCCCGACTTATGGTCGACGAAGTCGCAACACTTCCGGTTCCACCGCTGCTGCTAATAACAGCGGCAAATCCGCTTGGTTTCTTATTGTTAATCGATACTGAATTCCCACCAACAACCGAAGATGACGTAGGCGATGAATCGGTCGATGCTGTTACATCCGCTGAGGTCGTCGTTATAGTCACATTCGTCAAAGAAGACACGGCACTTTCCACGATATCATTTGGTTCCTCGCTTTCAGACATGCTTAAATAATATTTCATTCAGATCACGAGAATAACTCATAAAATCAACGTTAGGCTACAACACTTTTCGCAACGCCATGCAAAAGCGCTACTTGGCTACTAATCTAGAACTGTTGCCACCAGTCGTCTGTCGGGCTGCGCACTGTAATGATTTGCAGGTAGACCCGCGTATAAAAACTGGCGGGAGATTTAAAATGATAGCCACCCTACAATCCGTTACTTTTCCGAATTGCCCTGAATTATTTTATTTCGTGTGAAAATGCAAAACAAAAATCATTTTTATAAAGACTCAGAATCACTTCGCAGAAATGAAAATTCTATTTTTTAAAGACAACATGAAAAATCTACAAAAATTTGCATTTTGCATTGCAAAAAATGGTGCATAGGATAACAAATGTTAACATACGAAACAGAAATTGTATTTTGCATTTCTTGATGATCCATCATTTCTTCCCACCAGGTCCACTTTTCTTTGCGACTCCCGATGCAGCAGCATTTGAGGATGAGGGAGCGGGAGTAGCCTTTTTTGCCGATGTCGCAGGTTTGTTGGCCGTTGCACCCTTTTTTTCAGGAGTAGCCGAAGTCGGGGCTGCTGTTTTGGTTGAGGATGGTGCCGGTGCCGGTGAGATTTTCTTCGCACTTGCTGCAGTGTTGGTGGAAGACGCTTTGGGTGAGGCGAAGGCCTGTGCAGCTTTGGCTGGTGCTGGCGGTGGTGGTGCAGATTTGGGTGTCTTGGACGGCTGATCTGAAGGCGCGGCTTTGGCTGGTGTTGACGTTGGTGGTGGTGTCTTTTTTGGTTGGGTACCAGTGGATGTTGGGGTCTTTTCAGAATTTGCGGATTTTGAAGGAGTCGACGACTTCAGTGGTGAGTTCTTTTCTGGGAGACTCTTTTGTGCCGGGGCCTTTTGGGGAGGGGTTTTGTCAGGAAGAGGCTTCTGAGGAGTTTTCTCAGGGACGGACTTTTGGGGTGATGGCTTCTGGGGAGGGGCCGTCTGACTTTTCGGTTTTGGGGTGGGCGACTGTTGAGACTGAGGCTTTTGTGGTGGCTTTTGAGAATTTGTTTTCTGTACAACTGTTTTGGCAGAGGCTGGTTTCGGGGTAGCTGATTTCTCAGGAGCAGTTTTCTTGCTTTCTGGCTTGTGACCAGGCGATTTCTGTGCTGGCCCTTTTTCTGCTGCGGCTTTCTGTGCTGGTTTTTGTCCGCTTGTTGCCGTCTTGTTCGATTTTGTTCCAGGTCCAGGTCCAACCCCAGGTTTCCCCATCACTCCAGCCAGAATGACTGCAGGTGGCAACGGGATATCTCCGATTTTGTCAGGGTCCACCAGATCGATTTCCATCGAATCATGCAAATCGAATGCGTCTGGTGCGATCGTGTCTTCTGCAATGATTTCCTGGTTGGAGTCGAATTGACCCGGTGGGGTTATAATATCAAATTCTGGAATCGGATTAGCTCCAGTGCCAGCCGCGTCCTCAGTGTCCATAGTTAAAGTGACGCGCGGGATGTTGAGCTTCTGCGGGGACCCTGGAGCTGATGCACGCTGTTCTGGAGAATGAGTAGCTGAGCTGATGGATTCTTGCCTCTCGGCGTCATCCTTGGGTTGAGTTGATTCTTGCGTTTCAGTGGCTGGTCCGCCTGATGGTCGGCGTGCTGGTGACTGCTGCTGAAGAGCTTGATGGGAGTCAGCAGGTTCAGGGTGTTGTTGTATAATCTCTACTGAGGACGCCTCAGATTTGTGGACTTCCGCAATTTCCACCGTCGACTCCATTGTTTTTGGGTGCTCAATTTTGGTTTCAAATGCCTTCACTAATTTCGGTGCTTCTACTGTTGGGGAAGTCGTTCGCAGTTCCTCTGCTGATGCTGTTTCAGCTATTTCACCCCTCGGTTTTGCGGTTTCAGCCACCTCGGGTTTTGATTTCGTCTCCACCAATACGGGTTCCTTTGCGTCGGCCTTAGATTGCAGCTTGGTGTTTAGAGATCCTTTCATCGCATCCTGACCAGGAATTTCATTCAAATGATCTATTCTAGCTGGCCTGGTAAAGGATCCGGGACTTTCATCCAAACTAGCTTGAAGAACCATAGAATGCACGGGAATACGACCAGCATCAGGTTTCGAGTCTTCCACAACCACTTGATTTTCCACTGGTTTCACGACATGGGCGGTATGAACATCGGCTTTGAAATAATCTAGGTCGAGCTTAGCTGCGGGTTCCCGATCCCCGATTGCTTTGCCATCATCGATCGATCCCCTTCCTTCGAGCGCCCTTGTGGGCTTTGCTGCCTGCTTGAAGGCTTTGCCACTCACTTGTTGACTCGAACTCTCATCCAGTCCTGACTTCTCCCTCACCAGGGTTCTAGCCATTGGCGCATTGGCCTCGGTCGGAGCAGGTCCCATCAGCACTCTCACTTGGGTGGTCAACGCGAAACTGTGATCTGGCTCGTAATCAGTGCCATCGCGTTGTATCAGCTTTCTCCTGGTTTCTGGTGATGGTGAGAGCACGCCAGCTTTTGTTGCCATGGTGCTGTACGACAGTTCAATATCTGTCTCGTTAATAATGTCCTCGTTTAATGCTAGAAATTCACAAATTTCGTACTGGGTCGGATGAACCTCCATTTCATTGGCTTTACAAAACTTTGCCATTGGTAGAGTCTGATTTGCAGAAGCAGAGTAGACTGCAGTGCTTGTTTCGTGACCGGGCTCTTTAGATGCCGATGGAGAAGTTGCTTCTTCTTGATGGCGCTCCAAAGATGGCTGGTGCTAAAAAGTGATAGGTCATAGTGCGATGTCCTGAGCTTATTTCTATCAGATGGCTAATCCTTGATTAGCATGGACTGTGAGTCAAAACATGAATTCTAAACTTACCCACAATTCAAACAAACTTTCTCACAAAATTCTAAACTTACATCTCATCGTCAGTGCAGTCAGCATATTTTTAGGCGGCACCGAATAACCTTTACATATTAGCGAAAAGGGCAATCTAGGAAACGTCTCAAATCTTTTTGAATGACTGGAAATGCAAGTGATAATGCTGTATGGTAATGGTGGCCACGATGCTATCTGTGCTCATACTCTGTCAAGGCGTTCCGGTGTCTCTGTTGTATGGGGCTCGTACCTATACAGTACTTCAAGCAAGATGCTTACCTTGTTCTTGCCTCCACGTCCTTCATCTCCGCTTTTCCTTCTCGACTTGCACTGCGAACTGCCAAATATGGTCGCCAGTAGACCAGGTCTTTGCTGTGGAGAGAATACTGAAGCAGATGGCGTCGGAGAATGTGATTTTCGTCGGGCTCTCATAACAAAACGTTGAAAAAATGATTCCGATTGATGACCTTTATCTTTCTCATTCAGATTAGAGTTCTTATCAGAAGATGAGATCGGATAACACCCGAGGGATCTACTGCTGGACAGTGCCATTGCAATATTTTAACGTGAACTGCTGAAAAACAAAAACGATATCTTAAAAATTAAAAAAACAATCAAAATACAGTAGCTATCAGTGGGCTATCAGTTTTTTAATCATGTGACAGTGCTATCCCAGTTCAACTGGAACAGCTCAAAAGAGCTCGGTGAGCCAGATGCAATAGAAGCATGGCACCTTGCTCTAATCGAAGCTATTCATTCTTTTTTGGTTCATCCCCTTTTGTAGTCCACGGCAAGCATCAATGTGATGTTTGCCCGATATCTACAGTATGCGGTGACCGCCAGGGCGCTTTTTGCAAGCCGTGCAAGTCTACGCTAACGGCCTTATCCCCACATCTGAATTAATTTTGTCAGCTTGCGTTCAAGAAACCTGCGTGAGACCCGCCGTCCCCTCTCGTTTGAGCCATGCTTTCATATCACAGAATCATAGAGGAATGTTCAAGAATGGTGACAGCAAAGTTTAGATAGCAGGGACATTTAGTCGTGATTAGCCGTTTACCTAGCTAACTCCTCCGAGCCCACCTTCACCCACTGCTGACCCATACTAAAAGGTTTTCGTTGAAGCCACAAGTTAAATCAAGGCCGATCAATACCTCCTTGAGACTGGCCCCTCCCCTCCATCCCCTGCCCCAAATCACTTCAGTTTCGTGCTAGACACTGCGCAAATGGAAACTTTCCATTCAAGGCACCCTTCGCTCTTCATTCCTCATTTTTGCAGCACTTAACCATTGTTGGCTTCGATCGGCTTGTCCCTAGCTCTGATTCTGGACTTCAATTCACACTAGCCAACATTCCTGCCCAACCATGTTCGGCCTGGGTGGCGTGGAGAAGTAGGTGAAATTATCTTCTAAAATGTTGGCCTTCATTGAATTGCGTTCGACCACGGTTGGTATAGGAACGAGCGAGTCTCGTGTTTCGATCCAGTTTAACCAACTCTAAGATGAGAAGAAGCCGAAAAGTCGATTCAAATCTGTCAGTCTCCCATGCGCTAAGGCACTTTGGCAAAACGATTAGCAACCATGTATACCCGACCAATGTGCACAAAAAGTGCTTTAATTCTCCGCTTCCTTGGGACCAGAAACTAGGCCTGCTCTCGCCGTCCAGGGAGCCTTGTGGGTGTGCGGGAATTAAGTAGAAAAACAGCTAAACTTGAAACGTCGACAAATCGACCCCATTCCGACCGTTGGCGTTCTTGGCTTTCTCGTTTTAGCGCTGCCCCAAAGAACCTTAGCAACTTGATTGGGCAGCAGTTTTTTGCGAATGATTGGCTCGGGAGGAAGTTGATGTTGGAAGCATGCGGGGGCAAGTACATTCGGCCACGGCGAGGGCAGGAAAAAGGGCTACATTTATCCCCTATAAACGCGGGCGATGAAAAAGCATTGAAATCCAGTTGGCCGGAATTTGATTTCCAGGGTATCTAAGAGATAAGTCCACTCTGTCCTTCAAAAGCACCGCCTTATCGCGGCCTCTAGTACCTGATAGAGTTCAATGATCGATCCTCGTCCGCCAAGCGTGCGTGTCGTTTGATGTTCGGATGGCATTTCAGCCCCATGTTTTCTAGAGTGTTTGTGTATAAGAAGTTCCTCACGACAATCACGCGCGCCATACAACCCAAGATTTAGGATTTAGGACTCCGAACCTGATATGTACCCTGGAGAACAAAGGCCACACTTCGATTTTTATAGTAGAGATGCCAGACTAAGCAACTGCAGGACTCGTATGATCGACTTCTGATGCAATTACATCCTTTTACAGTTCCAATGCAAGGCATGAGCAACCATTCCGCACAGTCCATTTAGGCGTCACCGTGGGAACGCCAGGGTATTTAGTCAAGGCTGCAATTTAGCTAATTACAGGGACAACTGGGGGCAGTAGTCGCTAATCACTGTTATGTTGAGTAATGCAGAAATTGCGGGACTGACAATATTCTTTTACAATCTTTGTTTGGCTTTGCCGCCGACATTTAGTACGATGCGACCTGAATATGCAAGGCCATCAGGGCATATTCGGCAAAAACTGGACAACCGAGAACAGAAAGTTTCAGGTAACCCGCTATGCTTAAGCAGTGGCATTGCTTGATAAAAAACCGGGGGTATGCAGTATGCATGCAGTTTTGGTTTTGAGGGTATGCAGTTTTAAAATTAAACCAAACCAAAACTGGAGATAGTCATACTTACAGCACTGTACCCCACTCCCTGAGAGAATTACTGAGTTTTCCCTGGAAGGGAAGCGTCAACCCTTTGGTTGATGTTTTAGCCGCAGATCGTCGCCTAGAGCACTTTGCTCTAGGCGAGGTTTCAGGCCGCATTCTCTCCTGCACCCGCCAGGCATGGTTGCCACATGCAAAAACCGCTTGCACATGCATACAGTAAGTACGCCAGATGTGCCAAAAAACTGATACTCTCATTATAAGCAAAATCAGGCATTTTCACGGGAGCCTGTTTGTACTGTCATCACTGATTTTACAGCATCCAGTTCTGATCCAAAAGCTTTTAGCAGCATGAAATAAAAAGCGTGCTTTCAAAACCTCGGTTTTTCGAACACAAACAAAGGATACAGGCACAAAATACATTTTATGACCAAAATTCATTGCTACGTTGCACTCAACCGTAGAATATTCTTTCTTATTTCTTCCAGCTCGGAACAAAGTTGTCGTCGGATTGAAGCAATGCCGCAACAGGCAGATGCGATAGCGAGTCCAACCATATGCCCGTGCTCAATAAAGATGTACGTCATTCAAGCGGCGAGCACGTCTACCCACCTGACAAAACAGGGACTTGATGTCATTCTTATTCAGATACAAAGTTGAATGAGACTGAATAGTTTGGGTGCAGGGCAAGCTATGCTGAACAAATACTCTGGAACAATTAGTAACATGTCGAGAGTAGATTGGCCAGGGTTATATAAGGGGGCCTCACCGCCCATCCCGACACCCATCAACTCAGTTCAATCAGTAAATTCCTTACTCTGAACTGATTGGAAGACAAGTTGGAGAATGAAGGTCCTCATCTCGCTCGCTCTGCTGACCCTTCTGGCACTGACCAGGGCTGAAAGTGAGGTGGTCAGCCAAGTCAAGCAATGCCTGAACGAGCAGGACACGACGGCCAAGGTCAAGTGCGTGGCCAACGCGCTCGGATCGGACGTGGTCGAAGCTGCCCAGAAGGTGGACACTCTGGTCAAAGAGGCCGGCCAGGACGTCCTCGGCTTCCTGAAGGCCAAGAAGGAGCAGATCCACAAATACCTCGAGAGCAAGCAAGGCTTCTTCGACAAGATCCACGACAAGGCGCACGAGTTGAAGGAGAAGGCCGACAGTCTGAAGGACAAGGCCGAAGCGTGGTTCCACGAGAAATTTGGCAAATCTGAGAAGCGCGCTCTGCCGACCTCGGAGGACCTGATCCTGCTCAAGTATATTCTGGGCCAATGCCAGCAGGCCAACCCCGACCTGAACGCAGTCGAGTGCGCGGTGGCCTTGTTCGGACAAGAAGCCAAGGAGAAAGTGGACGGGTTGCTGGAAAGCGCCAAGGCCAAGGCTGAGCAGCTGCAAGAAAAGTTGGGCGGTGCTGTTGACAAGGTCAAGGAGAAGGCCAATGAGCTGAAGGAGGGTGCTCAGTCTTGGTTCAATGATCATTTCGGTAAACGCCAGAAACGCGACTTGCCAACTCAGGCCGAGGTGCAACTGGCCAAGAGGGTCAAGGTAAGAGGGTGCTGGGAGGCTTCCGCTCATGCTTCTTAACGGATCCCAAAGGAATAGCTTTGGTGGGACTCGAACCCTAGGCCGTACTCGGGCTCACATCCTACCCGTTTGTACCATCTACAGATCTGCATGGACATGACTGGCGACAAGACCCCGACCAACTGCCTGGAGAAGATTTTGGGGGCAAACCACGCCGAGGTCGACTTTGTCAAGTTGGACACCATCGTCAAGTACGAAGCGGTGTTGGAGGAGCTGAAGGAATTCTTCGAGTACCAAAAGCAGGGACACAGCCTCAAGGAATTTATCGAATACAAAAAGCAGCAAAAGCGTCAAAAGCGTGGCATTCCGTCCGGGGACGACCTCCTCGTGTTCAAGTACATCATCGACCAGTGCCAGAAGGCCAACCCGGACAAGAGTGCCGTCAGCTGTGCTGTGGCCCTCTACGGCCCGGACATTGCCTCGGCAGCGAAGGGAAAGTTCGAAGGGGTCGTGGACAGTGTGAAGGCCACTAGCGAGCAGCTGCAGCAATATTTGTACAGTAATTACGACAGCTTCCTCGACTCGGTCAAGGGCAAGGCTAGTGAGCTGAAGCAAAGTGCTCAAACGTGGTTCGAAAAGAACTTTGGATCTAACTAGGAAGAGTCCGTGCTCTGAACAGATATAGTACGCATCGTGTTCGGAAATTCGCCAGTTGTTACGGTTATGGAATTGATTACTTTCTGTGCGCAATAAAATAAGTGGTATTTTCGTACGACAAATTAAGCTTTCTAATTGCTGGTGGCCCTGACAAGTACCATCGTATCTACCTGCACACATCACTGTCAAACAGTGATACGGGTGCCAGTGGGTCAGTTAAGAAGACCGCACTCTTTAGTAAGTTCTGGTTCACATTTCCAGCGGAAGTACTGCTTGCCTGAAGGAATATGTACACCTAAGGGTGTCCTATTCTCTAATAATGAACCAATAGAGAAGCAGAATGCGGCACATCTTCTGGTGTATCATTTTCCAGGCGAAAGGCAACAGGATTTGAACGCGTAGCGTTACCATCTCCACTGTAGCGGCCACGGTGGTGCAGCGGTTCGGCATTCGTCTCTCCGTATTGCTTGGGAGCGAGTGGCTGGACTCGTCCCGGGTTCGATTCCCGGTGATGGAGGTCGATTTGCGAACCATAACGATTTGCGTACCTTGCACGCCAGGCCGTGGGTGACTCACCCGGTACCGCCGAGGTGCTCCGCGTGGAGAGACGGAAGCCAAACGAGGAGACAGTCTCGGCTGTCGAACACCCTCAGGGGGCACCGCCATTGTTCGAGGAAGTCGGTGTCCAGTCCAGGATGCCCTCGCGTGGAGGTGCCACCAGTGGAGACACTCAGCGGGAAGTAGCTTGTGTGTGCCGGTCCCCGCACACCCCTGCTTAGATAGTTTTGACTGCTCGCCGGCTAGAGGCAAAACGGGCTTTGGTCCACAAAAATTAAAAAAACCTTCTCCACTGCTAGCAAAGATCGACACCGTTACCCACAGATCGATTCCGTCTTTTTGTGCTGCTTCTTGTGCAGTTGCCGTATGTCTGGAATGAAAGACGATACTGACAGAATGGCTGAAGTTGGGAAAACGCTTCAATTTTCGTATAATATAGGATGTAGTACTCGTATGCATGATTAAGTGTCAGCACAGTGGCCCCAGAGAATGTCTTTGATCGGTGTTTTGTTAAAGATGATTGTGCAATAACAGTGCATATTTTTAGGGGGAGATTACTATGGCAAAGGAATAGCCATGTTACTCCAGGCAAGACATAGGGGAGTCACCCACTGCTATCGTAAGAGTACTTTGACATGGTTATAAGCCAGTCTACCCAGGGCTCTGTAGTTTGTACCAGTTCTTCTTTCTAGCAGATCTCTTGGAAGATGATTCATGGCACTGACCAGTCCAGTCCAGTGGTCAGTGCCATGAATCAGTGTCCTGCTCATTACGTTTACTTAAGTTTGCTCGACGGGTAAGCAGACTGACTACTTATTTTGAGAAGCAGGAACAAACTAGCAGCTTATTGTACAAGGAAGATTCCAGAGTTCCATACATTCTACAGGACAGTTTTGTGATTTTCTCATGGAAAGACTTGACTCGCATGAGAGATAGGTCGCTTCGGTGGTAGCTAGGTTCCAATCGAGAGGTCTTATTGTTGGTGCTGCTAACAGGCAATCAGATAGACAGACAGGAGGTTCAGGGTTCGATCGCAGAGCACCTGATTTCCTCTGCTATGTGCTGGAGAGTCATTAGAACAGTGCACATAGTAACATCTCTCAAATTCTTTGAAAAACAAGTAATCTGTGTACATCAGTGCCTTTTCATCAAGCTGCTTTGTGGAAGCTTTAAACCATGACCCGACTTTAGGCCTTGACCCGATCAAGGCTTTAGCCTGCAAAACAGTTTAGCTATGGCATTGGACTCCGATAATCGATCGATCCCTATCCATGTTCTCAGCTACAAAAAATTTTCATGTCAAGTTTGTCTGCGCTAGTAACGTGTCTCATGCAAAAATATAAACTTTATAAGTGTTTGCAATAAAAATGAGAAAAGCATGTTTTGAAAAAGTGCAAGCTCCTGTGCTGACACATGCCGCATGCATGCAGGCACTTTGAGCTCGTTACAAGACCTTGCGCAGGAGGTGATTCGAAAGAGCTGATCTCTGGTGCCAGAGAAGTCAGACATTAGAGACAAAGACAACGAGAATCAGGTGGCATTTCTCGCTGCATAAATAAATAAGATATCTGAGTGAAAGCATCAATACTTGATATTACAAAGTCAAAAAAACTTGAAGAGAACCGTTTTTTGCTACTGACTGATCTGATCGTGCACGCATGGCGAAAAAGGAAAGTTTAAATGCAAAAGGGGATTGATACCCCTCAAATAACGTGACCCTCCAACAAGCCCACCTCCTGGAAAGGGTTTGAAAGAATAGTCCTTTGCGGCCGTAATTGGACCACAAATGAAAATTAAAAATAACTTCAAAATCACTGTTTTCCTGTTTGTGTCCTCAACTTCATTCGTTTTCTGCACTGATTTTTACAATTATTGAGGGAATAAGGGGAAAGGGATCACTCCAGAGAAATGTTTTCTGCCCGTTCCGCACCGCTGGCAGCTTCTGATTAGCTGCGTGACATAATAACGAAATGTACTCAACTCGCCCGACCGAGTTTGATTTAATTTACAGCCTAACCTACATAAGGTTCAAATTTTCGAAAAATTCTAAACAAGCTCGGCAAAGCAAGCACACAAAGGCGGCGAAATCGGTTTACCTTCAAATCTGCGCGTGCGTAATTTCATTGGCAAAGAACTTGCTTGTTTTTGGTTTCTGTATCGAAGCGGAAAATAACCTAATTGGCAGCATCCTAATTGGCTAATCGCTAAATCGGGTTTTCTCGCTTATATTTATTTAGAAGTTAATTTTTTAGATTCAGTACACAAAACATTTGAACATTTCTTAAAATATTTTGTTTGACGTTGGTGGTCCTAAAATAGAAATCCTGGAACTTTGACGCCAAAAATAAGCTGAGTCAGTTGCGACAAAACACAGCAAGTATAAAAAATATGGCACTAGCGTACGTATTTTTATAGCACGCTATCTTTGTCGTCATTAGTCCACTTCATCCATCCTTTTTGTATCTAGATTTTCAAAAAGCAAAACATGGCTTTGCTTTGACTTTCTTGTCGATTTTTGCTCATCATTATCGTCATCCTCATCCAACGCCAAGTTTTTTCTTTCTCTCTCGCCTTGGTCTTAGTCCAAACGTGGCCATGTACGCGGCTTCATGGCTCCAGTCTGCTGTTGGCACATAAACTGCTCGTCTGAGAGAAAGCTAAGGGGCGAAGCTGATCGAACGGTTCGTTTTTGAGGCTTTTCCTAAATGAAATAAAGCGAAGGAAGCGCGACGAGTCGGGCCGGCACTGGGGCGGGCAGGAGCAGCATGGGCGAGTGAGTCAAGAGGAGGAGGAGGAGTAAAAACCTTTTCCTTCCTTTTTTGGCCAAGCAAAAAGACGCGTCGTGGTTGGGACTGCATTCTTGTTTTTTTTACTCTCTTGTCAGTTTCGATTCGTCATTTGGCTTCTTTTCTTTTCGTTGGCTAGCTTGCTTGTTGGTTTGGTCACGATGATGGCGAGGGTGGCAAGGCTAAAAAGACGCGTTCAAGTTGAAGGAAATAAGGAAACGCATAGCAAAAGGGGAAGGAGGGGCGAAAAAACGAGTCCTTCGAGAGAGTGAAGGCCACCGATTTTCTCCCTTCCTAATCCGCATACTCGTCGGGTGGACGAAACGAAGCCTACATCCTGTGTCTTTCCATGCCTCCAGTCCTTCTACGCAGGCCGCAGCTCGTCCCTAACCGATCATTCATTCTACGCCAACGATTTCAATTTCCTACTTAATTCTTCTGACGTCCAGCCCCTTTCTGCTCCTTTCAAATGCGCGTCTTGAAGGAGGTTTGTCATTCTCGCGTCGTCTGTTTCAACGTGCGGCCTAGAGAGAGATGAATTGAGTGACCAGCGCCTTGCAGGACCCCATTCTGTCAAACTTGCTTGGTCATTGACCCGCCATCGCATGGCGTGTTGGACGATGATGACGTCGATGAGTGGTAGTTAGTGGGCTGGACGGGCAGAACGACACACGGGCGAAAGTGTGCTCACCTACTGTGCGTTTTACAGTAAACTGAATAAGGACTGCGACATTGCGTTTAATTCTTTTTTCACGGAAATGTTTTATTAAGTCTACAAAATTTTAGGTCGTTATCAGTCAGTCAGTTACTCTGCGACGAAGGAAGTCCAATTATCACTTGACAAATCCTAAAACTCAAATCAACGAATACGCCTGCTCTGAATAATTTATTTATCAGCAAGAATTTATGCCATTGATTTCAAAATATATTTATCTTACCAACTAATTCTCATCTCTTCAGTCATGAGCGATATCAATGTCGCATTCACTGATCCAGTATCCTCCATCGATTCATCATCCCCATCAAAAAAGAAAGACGAAAAGTTGGGTGTCCTCTCATGCGAAGTGTGCGAAACGGTGAAGACACCTGATGCCGAGCAAGTGAGCATGGATGTACAGGATCATCATGCTCATCCTTGCGCCCTCTCGGAAACCAATGTGATCGTGGATCGCAGTCAAGCCGTCGTCAGACAACCAGCCGCTCATGCAACCGTCAGTGGCGACAGTTGTCGCGTCGAGATGCAAGGATAAAGAAAATGTGGATTAAACAGGGTCATTCTTCGCAATGAACGCTTTTTTAATTTTATGATTCTGTATATTTACTTCTGGCATTATTGATATGTCAGGTACTTGTTACTGTGGATGGGATTTCTGTACACTTTTTGTGGCTGAGAGGTTGACCTGCGGCAAGACCGACTAGATAGTCTCAAGTATCCATCGCATGACAATAGCTTCAAACAAGATTTTATGCACACTACTCTAAAATATAACGGAAACCAATTTCAATTTTGTAAATTAGTGGAACGAAATTCAAATGAAAGAGGCATCATCCAAACTGCAATTTGGATCTCAAAATGATCAATGCACCTGCAAATTCTAACATCATGCCCACATCGTTAATCTGATAATACTTGCTCAATTCACGGAAAAACAACTTAGGAACTCTCCGGTGCAAGTCGATCATAGCCAGTAAACGTTTGCCATTAACATTGGTCAAAAATGTGCTCAACTCTGTTAAACCATTTGATTGCAGCCAGAATTTGACATCGAATTCTGTCCAGTCTGAAATGAGCAGAGAAGATACTTGGACAGAATTAGACACAGATGAAGAGTTAAGTGTTGACGCTGACGATGAAGATATTTTTGGAACTGATATTTGGTGCACTATCGATCCATGCACGTGCTTAACCAAGTCCAACGTCATGGTTTCAGTGGGACTGTTATACACTTTCGCTGAACGAGTTGAAGGCAGAAGCTGTCGAAAATGTGTTTCAAGTTTTGGAATCAGCTCAGTCAACGACGTCGCTGCAAAATGGGCAGTTGCGTCCTTATGCACAGTCCTTAGGCGGCCATCAGCTATTAATCCGTTTTGCAGGTTGATGGCGATGAAAGGTATTTTTAGGTTTTCTATTAGAAAATATTCTAAAAGAACAGACTTCGCATTTTTCAGTTTAGACTCACGATCATTCGTATAAAATGACTTACCAGTGCAATGACGCAGAGATTCCGAGTATGTTTCTGCATAGCACACTATCGCCAAATCAGATCCTCGAAGATTGGTAGCAAGAGTACTGAGTGGTAATGGCTCTAAAAAAACTCCCGTTATTGTTGATGCCAGGGAATGCTTGTCAGAAATAGCTCAAAGGCTTGTTCTGCTAGCATCACAGCACAAAGTTACATCAAAGCGAGCTCACACACATCACCAACGTGAAAGTCAAACGTCCATACATCTGTCAATTACAAGCTTTAAATTCTCGGCTGCTTCGTTTATTTGCAGTTCTGGGTGTGCTGTGCTTATAATATAACCGCCTAATCGACCCAGCGCTGTCGATTTCATGTCACGTCGTATCATACTTTATCCATAGCCAAGAAATTACAGCGCACTTGAGGACTCAGCAACACATACCGGTATTTCACAATCAGTTTTTACCCGGGCGGGAGTCGAACCCTCCCCTGTAAGTGCGCACCCAGCGGGAGAGGCAGACTCCTTAACCGCCTAAGGCACGACACAGGCGATTTTCCCATACGTTCTTGAAGGTATGGCCGTGCGCGCACTTTTGAGTCTACGTTTGCGCAACTATGAAGCTAATTCTTTCTAGCTAGCCCTCACAACCAACCAAGTGAGGAAGGATAAGAGAGAAAGGGAAATCAGACATTAACTAAAACACATTTAAGCTGGGCCATTGAAGCATTAGCATATGTAGTCCTTCGTCGGAGGTGCCTGAACTCGTACGCGCAACAAGGCGTGCCAGATGTTCATTTTCGTGCTTCATTAACTGAGATTCTGCACCTGGAAGTACTTTCAGCCACAGAAGACTATAAAGCCGATCCTCATCATGAACTGAAAGTATAGACTATAAAGCCGATCCTCATCATGAACTGAAAGTATGGACTATAAAGCCGATCCTCATCATGAACTGAAAGTATGGACTATGAAGCCGATCCTCATCATGAACTGAAAGTATGGACTATAAAGCCGATCCTCATCATTATCGGCTTTATAGTCTATACTTTCAGTTATTGCACAGCTTGATCGCTTATCAGTGCTAATCGATTTAATACCCATAATTTTCAACTAGCCCTTGATCAATCAATATTTTATCGATTGACTGGTGGATCAGTAATTTTCTAATCAAGACTACAGGGTGGACTACAGAGGTCATTCTGCTGCCAGAACTATATTTTTGGACATGCCTCCTTCTTTTGCAGTTCTTTATGCTACAGCATGCACATACTGCGCTCGCTTGTAGCACACTCGAGCTGCTGGAGTGTGCTACCACCGAAAGCTACACTGATCGCCCGCTGTGATTCCCCCACGTAAAGTACCTTCCGCTTCGGAGCAGTTGCATCCATCATGAACATTGAAGCCTCGTTTTTGTAGCCAAGTTTTGATTCCTTCCATTGTCTGTGAATGGTCGCTCTCGCAGCTCAAATACACGCTTGTCGAATTCGAACTTATTTCCTTCGCTTTCTGATTTTCAATCCAGTCACTCACGTTCAAGGCCCAAAGTGCGTCCGCGGCCTGATTCGAAATTATTGCCCAACCATTGTGCCTCAAATTATGCAATCCTGAAATACACTGACGTGATTCAGGTAGAAAAGATGCAACTAATTTTACTGACCCGAGCCCTCTAAATACATGTTTCTTTCTGTTTTTTTAACCTTTTCGACTCTTACTTGTAGTCAGTATGTCGCAGCTTGCAGCTGCCAACCTTATTCGATCATCCAACGCGAAAATGCAAATCGCAATGATCGCTTGAGCCACAACTTCTTTGTCCTGCGTTTCCACATTTTCGACAATCTCTGCTACAATTCGTATCATTAGCTCGGATCCAAACTTCTCCACAGCTTGATCGCTTATCAGCGCTAATCGATTAAATACCCATAAATTTTCAACTAGCCCTTGATCAATCGATATTCTATCGATTAACTGGTCGATCAGTAATTTTCTAATCAAGACTACAGGGTGGAAACCAGTGTTTTGAAAACAGTCATTCAGATGTCTTTCGCCTAAGATACATGCCAAAAATATCGCAGATTCTTGTTTGATCAAATAGGTTTCATGATCGGGTGTGATTTGATCGCTGGGGGAAATCATCGATTTACAAAATTCAATCATCTGATTTGATTTGCGTAAAAATATTTGAATTTGCTTATTTTGACGTATTAGTGCTCGTAACAAAGATATAACCTCCACTATGATAGGGCGCTGTCCAGGTAAGAATTGGAATTTTAATGAAAAGGTATGAAAGTTATTAGGTTTCAGGAACGACATGAGAAGATTGCAGTGCTCGATAGATGATAAGGTGATAAGAAAATGGCCAGAATTCTGAATGCAGATCCGAGCTAGTGATAAGGAGAGATTAAGAAGTTCTGATGTCGCATTTAGATGACAGTGATTAGAATCCACCTGGCAACTAAATTTCAAGAATTTAATGAAAAATCGATCGAAATGATTTCTTACTAATAAGTCGATCATGAGTTTGAAAGATTGGCTGTCAGTCATCCTCGAGGAATTCTTGACGTCATCAGAAAATTTTTCAGTCGTGGCTTGTTTTATATCAAGAACTTTGCAGCCATGATCAACACTATCAGTTGCAATGGCGTTATCACTCGCGTTGTCGCAGCCTGCAGGGTTTTGATCCTGTTGCTGATCACTGCGACCGCAGGTCTTATCTGTGGCAGCCCGATTTACATTGTGGCCACTCTCCGCCGCTAATAAGTGTCCCAGAAGCTGCTTGATCGAATCCATAAATTGTTTATCTACTATAGCATTTATCAAGTGATCGATCGTTTGTGCCAAGTGCACCTTCTCAAAATGGGCGCTCAGCTGATAGCAAATCATGCTAATATCCATTTTCTGGACGCAGCGCGTACTTCGCATGCTGATTGCGGATGCTCGACGGCTTGGACAGTTTGATCGATTAGTGATATCAGTTACATAATCGATAGTGATAACATACTTGGGATTATGTGATAAGAGGGTGGTCTGGGAACTGTCGAATGAAGGGCAGGAGGAGAGTTTTGGTGGGGGCAGATAAATCGCCGCTGTATCCTCATTACTATCCTCATCACGATCGGCTTTAAAGTCTATACTTTCGGTTATTGCTTTATTGATTACATTCTTAGACGCTTTTGACGAAGTGACACCCATCGCTTCTGGAAATGGAATATGAGGATTTGGAGTGACAGGAAAGCTTCAGTAGAGCGAGGATATCGTAAAACCTGTTCCAGAATAAATGGTTGACAGGGATGCTGCAGTATTTTATGAAAGAATCTCGCGCAGTGAGACGTAATCGAGTGGCCAGCCAGCTCGCGACTACACCGTCCTCCTGGCAATATTACTCGGACAAACTAAAAGGTCATAACAGGCGGTCACAAAGGGCTGTACTATCCAACAAGACGACGCACCTGCACACGTTGTAGAGGACGTCGGAAAAAGAAGAAACGACCTGAAACCTTTATGCTCTGCTCATCGCGACAGCGAACTGCACCAATTCAAGAGGAGTCATATCTACTCACGCGAATGACGAGGAGACACGCGAGGTGTCGTGCGAAGGACAGAATAAGTACGCAGAAAGTAGTCACAAGTATCGAAAGGCCTATCAGTAGAGGTACTGCATCTATATTTACTGTTATAAAACCAAGTCCTTGGCAGGTCACGTAATATTCCCATCACTTTTCGTAGCCAGAAATTAGCGGTGACAGAAGTGCGGGTAACACACGATGGGGTGGCAAGGGGTAGGAGGCTGGAAGAATTGAACAATCATGACTGATAGCATACATGGCATGTTATCCGTCATAGCAATGTTACTAGTTATCATCTCGGAGAGCGAAAAGTCGTGTTTAATCGAATTGTGCTAATACAGGTACCGTGACCAACCTACCACTTTTGTGCTGATTGTGAGACCTAGTGAGCAGCTGGTGCGTTGGACTTCCCCAACAAATCCTTTGCGCTCACAACGCCATCCCCGCATTTTTCATAACATCCTACGATCACAGTTTTGGCCACAGAACATGCGTTCTTTGCAGCTTCTACTTTCGCATAACCTTTGTCCCCCCATTTTGGACCCCAACTGTTCCTGATGATGTAATAAGGAGTTGGTCCTGAATAGTCGTAGCCTACTACTAGAATAGCGTGATTTTGATTCTGGCCGCACTGCGATGCTTTGATGATGCCCTGGCCATTGTAGAATTGCCACACTTCGCTGCAGTCGATGATGGCTAGCAGCGGACCCCATTGGAGCAGGGAAGCCATGAGCTCGCGTTCATGAGGGCCTGATATATCGACCATCTGGGACCATTTAAGCTGCAAAGATGACGTTGTGCATCTCAACCATGCGCACCCAATCGCACAAACTCCACTCACGTACTCGATGTCTTTCCTCGCACGGCTTGTTGCACTGCTTTATTTCTAAATCTGTGCCATTTTCGTATGGATAACAAGACTCTAATGGGATGCCACATCCCGCGCAAAGGGACAGCTGTTTAAGAACCAAAGATGGAAGGCCGCCTGTGCAACCGTGAGCATGTTCTCCGCCACACTGGAGGACGTAGCGCGGAGAGAGCGGGCGAACGATGGACCCACGCTTGCCAGATTCGACGGCCCATTGAGAAACTGTCAAATCCGCCACCGTGAATGCGTAGCACGCGCCACAGGATCCCTGAAAAGAATTATTCTACTGACCAAACAAGCAGAAGAACTTTGAAAACACTTGCGGTTTTTGCACTAACTGTAAGATTTTGGTGCCTGATGCTGCGCTGCCCTATGGCTGAATCTATAAGGTTCTAAAAAAATCTTCCTGAAAAGAATGCCGCAGAAGGGCCTCGTGACATCATGCTCTGAAAATCCTGGCGGTGTCCAAACCATGTGGTTCAGACTATCCCTATCATAAAATGTAATTTATTTCAGTTCAGTTCAACGATTCGTTTCGAGCTATCACAGAGCTTGTCATGTCAGGTCCTACTGTACTCATACCCATACGGCACACTCGAGGGCAAAGGAACACATATTTGAGAATCATTTTTTACCGAGGCGGGAGTCGAACCCCCTGTGCGCACCCAGCGTGAGAGGCAGAACTTGGAGTTTGGCGGGAAAACTGATTGTGAGTGCATGAAAAGCCCGCTGATAAAGCTGTCCTAGAGACAAAAGATGAAAAAGAAGAAATGTTCAGGTTCTGCTATTCACCTAGAATATTTTTTCGTCACATACGTCGTAGTGTAACTATGAACATATTTAATTGTGTCCGAAAATCAGAGCAATTTACCTGCGTCCTCACTTCTGGAAACACTCCAATTTGTTTCCAATCAAGTTTATTCGGAAACTGTAATTGTTTTACTTCGTCATCGTTTAGCCTAATCTTTTCACCCAGTGGTCCTCCCGGCAAAATACCCGTAAATTTCTTGATTAGTTCTTCGTGCGATAAGTCAGCAAACTCTGTCAATCCGAAAGCAGCGTCATCTTCGCTTTTCCTTTCTTTGTTCTTTTCATTCACTTTTTCTAAATTTATAGCAAACATTCCTCGACGTCGGCTTTGTTCCTGAGGACTGCCGAAATAATTTTTTGAAAAGTTGTTTAAAAATTGTTGAAATGGTGAATCCGTTTTTGCTGATCCTTTTTTCCCTCCGTTGCCAAATAATCGATTCAATGCTTCAACGAGGCTTTCGGTTTTGGTTTTTGCTATAGGAGTTGGAGAATGCGACTCTGAAATGCAAGATAACTGCAGAAAATGGTAACATTCTACGGATTGCAAAAATGGAGAAGAACACTGGTCTCATGAAAAAGCAACAGAAATAAAGTTCTGCTTTTGCTGATTGCTATTTATTCCAATCTGATAAGAGCTAGACAGCATGGCAGAAAACATTTAGCATCATGTCACTGAATCACATAGGAGAATACTGTAAATGTCAGTATGGAATAAAAGACAGACAAAAACATGTTTCAAAAAGTTTTCTAAAACTTTTCCAAGTAATTTTGTCGGGTAAATCATCCCACACGTCAGTACAAAAGGCACGTCTGTACGACTCTCTCCTCACTTCAGGCAAAATCTGCTGGCTTACAGTTTTGTTGCCGCACGTAATAAAGAAGGTTGGACGGTTGAATGGTCGCGCATGCAGAGTCATTTTACTGCAGAACATGATTTTGTAAAGGCCACTTGTGAGGAGTCTCAGATTCATTACAAAGTTGTTGTTTCTTTGAATTATGCAACCCTTAGCTGATGCCATGTGTGCAACTTGCCGCGCTCTTGTGCCGGGAATCTCAAAGGAATTGTAAATTACGATGCGCAATCCCCAGAAAATCAATCACTTGGAGATTTGTTTTTGACAATCCCGCCCAATTATGCTTGTTATGGGAACGTAGTTTCCAGTCAACACGTAGGCGTGAGCGTGCAAACACATGTCATAAATTACTCCCTCGCAAAATCGCCCTCGCCGCTGGAGACAATCAGCGGAATAAGATGCAGTATCATAAGCACAGATCATTATTGTTGAGCGGGCGAAACAAAAACGCGGAAATTCCAGATTCTGACATGACTTGTACAAAATGCTGTAGTTTTGTGCCCACTGTTCAGACACCCACGTTCCATACTGCGGCTAAAACTGGTATCAGCGATCATTCGGGAAAAATCCCACTGCATTTTTTACAAACAAGACGAACCGCACTGCAATGGTTGCATTTGACTCCAAGAAAGACATTCTGGCGAAAGACTCTTCGACTGTACATGCAGAACATGCGAATTCTAACTTTCACTCTTTTTCCATGAGGGAAATTGACTAAAGATAGTGCGGTGTGATCAGGTAGGTACTTTGACTTTCCTGTAACTCCTACGAGAATGCCCGCGATTTTTAAAAATGAAATGCATTTAGTAGTCATGTCAGTAAAAAACTGCCACAAACAGCTTTTAGAGTAGATAAAAATAAGCTAAAGTGCCTTGAATATCAGAGTGAGAAACCAGGCGCAGGCATGATTTCAGCTGTAGGCTCATGATCTCGCGCGCTTTGTAACAGGAGTTGTGAGAAGTCAGAGTGCCTATTCAATTACGCATACTGTCTTTAGGCGTCATTTTCTCAGCATTGACCGAACACAACAGGCACCATAAACCATTAGTCGCATTTCATAAAGACAGAATTATCCTTACAAGACCAGAACATCCAGTAGGGTTTGCTTACCAGATGAAGAGGCATTTTGTTTATTCTTAGCCAATGGGCCACCAACATTTGTGTAATCTGCTAAACGACGGGAATTAAATGCCTCTTGTTCACTTTCCAGATCGACGAGATCTTCATTCAAACATGCGGCAAAAATAATCATGAAATCTGAAACAAAATTTTTTATTCCAAACAAGTATTCGTTTCTTTGATCTTTTTTGTTTCCTGCTGCTGGTATTTTATGCTTGATTGTTTCTTACCAATTACGAACAATATTTTCGTAACGAAAAATAATCTACGTCCGAAAATGGTCATTTTTCAAGCTCCTGACAGTGAGCGACAGTGACGAGCTTCTTTTCAAACAGTGAAAAGGAGTCAGAAAATTATTTTCTTATCGGAGGGTAGATCGCGAATGCGCATTCTTACCCATCTGACGTATATACTGGTAACTATTTCGAAAAGACAACGCAGTTCCCTTCAAGCACTTTTTTCTTCTGTTTGAACTGCCGCTTTGATAAATGGAATGGACGAGTTCCGCCTGAGCAATTTTCAATTACTCAACTTGCGAGTGCGAGTTTATCAAATCGGCAACCCTTTTGCGTTCAGGCAAAAAGGAATGCAAAATTGGCAACTTCTTGCTTCCTGGAGGGCCGCTACCAAGGTCAGGGTTCTGAATATTTCTCTTACACAAAACAGGATATAGTTGGGTGGAGCCTACCAATTTCACAAGAAATAAAATTTTATTGCTGACTCTTCTTGCGCAAGTTGTCGTCGGATAGACCAGAAAACTTTATGGGAGTGTTCTGTTTTGGAACCAGTTATTTGGCTGATTGAATTTAAACTGACTGTCTCTGCCCACTTATGAAACCAGCTTCTTCGTTTGTCATAACGACACCATTGAGGTTGTTCTGAACGTGTGACAAAAGAAAATGAAAATAGCACATATTACATATTTGGGTTTGGTAATTTTTGTGGTCCATAGTGCCAATTCGTCGAGCCATGTTTACGATACTGTTACCAATACAAGGATATTCTCGAAAAAAGCTGCACTGCGGATTCGAACTAATGAAGATTTCTTAGATGCCATGAAAGAGTTAATTGTAATTTTAATTGATTCATTAATCACAAAATTGAAAATTGACGATGTTGACACTCATCAAGTGCAATTGCGCGACTTGAGAGTCACCCAATTTAACAAACCAGAATCAACTTCCTTCACTTACGAACCACAACTGAATGGTGTAAAGACAGAATTTCGAAAAATGGACATGCGTTTAGATGGGAAGTTACTAAGTGAGTAAAAACGTGATCTCTTATGCCTGGGTCATTTTTATTACTTGAGACCAGAGAAAGCAGGGGGGGGGCTCACGATCAGGTTGGCAAATAGTTTGGAGTCGGACGGCAGAAATATTAATGAGGAGTGAAAAAGCAGTGGAAATATCCATTTTTATAAAAAATTTGAAGTTATGGTTACAGCCATGAATGAGCATCTTATCGTTAGATCTGCTTTATCATCTTGTAAAATACTGTGCGAGGGGTGCTCAAAGAGTTCCCGGAATGTCTTTATGAAACAAGAACAACTGGAGATATGATTTTACTTTTCAACCCGCAAACTATTTAGGTCAAGCTGCCCTGCATGCGATGTCGTCATCGCTCGAGTCAATTTTCGTGAAAGGCAGTGTCGCTTGATTTTGTAGAGCGCTCCAAAACATCAGTCTAGGCGCCCAAAATCGATTCTCAACTACTCCCTTCAATGTGATGGGAACAAAAAACATCAGGAGGAGTTAGGTCTGGACTTTTTGGCCGCCAGAAATCTTGCAGAGAAGTCCTCCCAACCTCTGAGGAGTGGGTGGGCGCATTCCGTGACTGAACAAGATTCGACGATGAAGCTTTCATGGGCGTTTTTCGCTCAATGTAAGTGTTACTTGCGCACAATTGACCCAAATGCGAAACTGTTACCGCGCTTGTCTGAGTTATTTGCTTGTAAGTACAATAGAGCCATGATGAGCGGCGTGGCAAAGCCTTGAGAGGGGCGCTGCTTGTGCCATGGCACCATAATAATGTATGCATGTCCATCATGGGGAACGACCTTTCGAAAAAGTTGATGCGTTATTAAATGTTAAAAAGAATTACAAGTATTTCGCGTGATCTGATCCGATCCAGCCATGACCATATGTATGTCAGCTAATGTAAATTAGACGAGGCCCTTCGTTTTGCTTGTTCATTTTACCTGACTAGTGTATCTGTCGCGAGCTAACATAGCGTCGGTTTCAGTTCCTCTTATATTCGCTACATCAGACTTCAGCAGTTTGATTTCTGGATTATCGTGTGATATTGGACTGAAGTTCGCGGAGGGTCAGCATGGTCATTTGGAATTTATCGTCGCTCAATGTGAAGTAACAATTGATCAATCGACCACGACAATATCAAATTATCGAGGGGCTGCTCGGTTAGTGGCCCCTCGGCTGATACAACAAAAAATGGATGTCGAATTTCCCAAGTCATTTAAGAAAATAGTTTGCGATTACATGACGAAATTTCTTGAAACTGATGTCCGCAAAGAGATCGAAAAAGCGTCTTCATTAAATTTATTTGGTGAAACGGAATCAGAAACAGCGAAATCGTCCAATGGAAGAGGAAAAATCAAAGAAGGTAGCCTTCAAGGGACACTGGCGGAAGGGTTAGACAAAGTGAGGAAATTACGTTTGAATTCGAGCCTTACTGAACGACCAGTGGTCAAAGCTCATTTCGCCGAGTTTGAAGAGAGGGTACGTACAGTAGTCTTTTTCGCCAAGAGTTTTCTCGCATCGAGCATGAAACAACACTCATTGCTTGTGAAAGAGTTCATGTTGAAGCACAGACTAACTGCAAGGTCCAGCATTGCCAGATGACAAAATCAAAGCCCACTGTCAGTCTTGAAAAACAGCCTGTTGTCACCGATTCTACGCAGTCACTCGTCGGAGTCCAGTGGCTCAGGGCCGTGAATCTTCTGTATGACTGTGGGGTCAGCATTAAGCTGACTGACCAGTCGAAGATTCACTTTCCTGTCCCGTCTTGGCATTGGCCTAGCTGCTGAAAATTCCCCCGTACTGTGTAAACTGTACAACGGTGGACTGCCTATCGGACAATAAGATGATGGATTCAGATCGTAAAAGTAACGGAAATAGTCCTACAGCGAGATATCAAATTCAGATTGCGAAAAATTTGAATTAGCTCCCCTCCCAAACTTCATACTGAGTACCATGTCGGTTGGCGTCAGCACCGCCCCCCCCCCCCCCAAAAGTCGCTATCAGACTGTGTGAAACTCTAAATTCTCACTTCACTTTCAGGGTGAATACTCTTGGGAAAATCGAGGTGGCACTCCGTACAACAACCCGTCACTCAATGAAAACCCACGTTCATACGACCGCATGATCACAATTGTGGCTTCCGACTTCCTTCTCAATTCTCTGTTGTATCACGCGAACGCCCATAAATTATTTAATGTGAAATTCGGTGCCGACTACGTCGATGATCGAGACTTGGCACAAGTTGTACAACTTTTATTTGACGTAATCCTGGGCGTCTTAATGCCAGATTTCGAAGATCAATATCCGAAACATATCGCTTCCTTAGAATATTATCAGCGCCGTGCGCCAGTCGCTCTGTTCGAAAAAAATGGGACTATTTCCGCTGACTCATTATCCAGTTTGAAATTATTTGCAAGGAAAAATGAAAACGGGTCGAAACCTTTGCTCATATCACATCTAAATATCGATTTAATTGGACAGTTTCAATTAAATTTAACCAGACAAATTTTCAGAGGGGACTTTAGTTTTAGTAGTTTTAACGTTTCGTTAGTTCAATCCCGTTTAAAAGAATTTAACAAAGAAAAACTGGAAGATTTAAAGAAAGTTTTGAAATCTATGGTTAGCAATTTGATTCAATCGGCATTGCGCGGGGGCTTGAAAATACCGGACTTCAAGAGCATACATCCGACCAACACCACGCTACACTTTGCTGAAAGGACTTGCAAATTTGAGACCAATCTCGAATTTAATGAAAAGGCCATTGTCAACCAAACCGAGCAGCAGTTGAGAGAGACAAATAAGTTAAGAGAAATTTAAAAACTTTTGCTTTATGCAAAATCAAGTATTTTGGGGAAGCTAGGGGCCAAATCCAGTCGTCCTGAAAGGAACCTGTAAGGAACTGCAAGCGCTTTCTCTTAAAATTTTCAGCAAAAACATGGTCGATGCCAGCAAGGGTTTGTATAAGACGATATGCTCTGTCAGAAGGAATCATTTTTTTTCAATTTTGTTTACAGGTTTTGGCTTACAGTTCATAAAAAGTTGTGTGAAAATCGGAAAACGCATAATGCAAGGCAGACTCTGTATCCAGTTGATAGAGCACATCGTTATCCACAAGCCAATAGCTGGCATCGATCAATACTTACTGGAAATTTAAAGAAAAATGCTCCGCATATTTGAGACAGGGTCCTTTCGTGCTACGGGGACAAGACTAGTCCTTTCTGGGAAATGGTAACTTTTTAGCTACCTGACTTCAGTTATCATGACTGATACTGTGACGTGCTCTTTTTATTACCTGTATTTGTGAGTGTGATCTTTGACATAGAGATTGCGAATATCATAGTGTGAAAAAATTTTAATTAGTTAGTGTTTGAAATGACCATTGTATGGGCATACGGGAATCGTATTTTGTGGCTTGAGACTTTGGTTACGGAAAACGTTGGGAACAATCAGCTTTTATCGGACTACTTCAATCGTATTTCTCCTGCTGGAGCCCATAGTGCGTAGGGCTTGGCCAGTAAGAGGGAAAGGCTAAATTCTATCTCTGTTCATTGTAGTCTGACCGCCGCGCTGGGTACGCAATTACTGGCCAATGTTCGACTTCCGAACATGTGAAACATTTTGCTCAACCCATGTGTCCTTGACGGAAAGCCAGCAGATTTTCTCAGTCACTGCCATGAGAAAGGCTAGAGGGTAGGCTCGTTTTGTGCTGAGCTTGATGGCGGCTTCCTCTGACTTTTTCATGTCCGATACCGCCTCATACTTTTCCATCCCACCATGAGTCGTTTAGAGCATAGGTTCTAAGGGCTGCAAGCTGCAATAGGCTGACTGATCGTACATTGAAAAAGGTACCTACTGCGAGAAGTGAATGATCTCAGAACCATTCCAGGCAGGCGTCCTAGTCGCAGGAGTCTGGGGCATCACCCATACGGGTTTCTGCCTCGTCTGGAAAGAGTGTATCGACCAGCTACGAAGGCACCAAACAGAAGACTGTAGTTCTGAAGGCGTGTGGTGTTTGACACAGTCATGCTGTGCTGTCATGAGTCATCCCAGTTCCGTGAATACACTTGCTTTAATTACGAAATAGGTTCTCCTGGCTTGTATGTATAGGATGTACAGAGAGCGCGCGATGTTTCACTGATGCTCATTTGCGTAGCCGCAGCTATATGTCACGCACGCCTAGCTTTCTCCGATGGCCGAAGTCTAAATTACTTGATGTCCATCCTGTGCATTTCCCCTATAGACGAACCTAACCCATAATTTTGAAAGGATCTCCCTTCCAAATATGGGAAGTTGCCCATCGGAGGCTCCTGGCACCAAGACCTATCCAGGCAGACGGCGCTTCCTTATCTTGTCAGCACTGACGCACGCCAGCACATTCTCGTAAGCACCTGAAAAAGCACGAAATGACGAAGTATGGAAGTAATAACTGGACGAGTGGCCCACGATCAGCGGCTCCCTACAAGTAGCACATAGAACACCCGAGAATCTTCGGGGCCTTCGATCTGAGGAAATCGAACGTGTTGAAAGCCAACACTCTGTTTCCACTCTGTTTTACCGTGGAAAATACGCAAATAGCTTTAGCCTCGATAGTCGAAGTACAAACGGGTCCGAAGTTGCGATCTTTGTGTTGGAGTATGTCGCATCTTCATCCATTCCATGCGAATAGTGTCTTTTAGTTTTTCTATCCCACAGGCAAAACATACGCTTGCTCCCCGAGACTTTAACAGAAAACAGGACTAGAAACTTGTTTTCTTCACGATTGTCATGGCTTGAAACAGTTTTGGTCGTAGGAACCACCGCACTGCACTCTCCTGTTTATCTCATTCAGGGGTACTGACGTGCTGAAATGTCTCCTTGCCCTGTCCTCCTCCTCCATCACGACTAATCTCTCAGACATGGGGGTGTGGAGAAGGAAGCCAGTAAAAGCTGGTCGTACACAAAGGTAGGTACGCGAAGGTGTATATTTGTAAGGCCCTCCAGGCGCTTCAGCTTATTGCGAATGGGAAAGGCACAGTTATATCTCGCTGATAGGGCAGCCATGAATACCTTCGCACGTCAGTCAGCTTCCGGTATCACATACTTGCACGCGCGACGACTAGACCGGAATGTCCGGAGCAATTATCACATGTTATCACTTCCTACGAACGTCTTATAAAACCGAGCCCAGATGCATATGACTCCATTGACTGATCGTCAGCCTCAGCCCCGAGATGCTCCTTCTCGTTCTTGCTCTTCATTTGAGTCTGTTTTCGTTCGCACAAGGAACACCCGAAGTGGCACTTGGTCGACAGCGGCGCAACGCGGGCGACGATTCCATGAGGATGCTCTTGCTGTTGCACAAGATTCAAGATATTCCTCTCACGCGCTCTCAACAACGACGCGTCGATCGAGAACGAGCCGCAGCCAAACTCCAAGCTTGGATTGAAAGTCGGAACCGTGGGACCGATACTGCCGTCGGCTACTTGCACCCAGTGTTCGTGACCAATGAAATTATGAAACAACAACAATCTCAAAATCGGTGGCAAAAACAAGCGGCGAAAAATAAGAATTTGTTGGAACAGCTTGGATAAAGTGCATAGAATCGTCAGAATGATAATACGAAAGATCGCTTGGTGATAGATGCGTTTTCTAATTAAGTGTTCATGGGTATGCGCATACTAATACTTATCTTGGTATCTTAGATACTTGGTTTAGAAAGAGTAAGAGTGTCATGGCTAACCCGTCAACGGCACGTTTTTGCATCGCCAAAGGTAGATAGTTACCGTACAGCAGCAAATACTTGTCTTCTTGTACAGGTTTTGAAAATATCGAGTAGACCTTAATACAATACCATCAAAGAGGAAAGTCCATGTTGTCATAGTCGATCAACCCAGACTTGGCCACGTCTAAATGTGCAGCAGACACACCGAGCTGTTCACATCTAATCTAGCTTCACCCCCAAAAATGAATTTATGAAACAGAAAAAACTTATCGTATGTTTTCTGTTTCACGCCAGCACACCACTGCTGAAAGCCTTCGAGCCTAAAGTTTAAACTACAACGAGCGGTCGTCAATTAATTTATCAGAGTCGAAGAAAGTGTTGACTGAAGCATTTGTTCTTTTTGGATGAAACTACCACATCAAACTCAGGTTCACTCGGATCTGTGGTCACATATTACACTATGACGGCCGCGGCGGTTCGACTCCATCTAACAGTAAGCCATTGCTAGGCAGTGTGCGACTAGGTTTCGTCGAGTTCAATCCTCAGCGGCAAACCTAGTTTTCAAATTACGACCCCGAAAATCTTTGCCTCAGCCGCATGCGACCAACTCATGGTGCCGTCGATGTGCTGGGTGGAGAAATGGAAGAAAAATTGAGTAGACTACGGTAGCTCGGCTGGAGGGCTGTCCTGTAGGACTCAGAGCCTAATGCTGGAAATCTGCTGTGTTTCTGGACCTACACGGTTCAGTTTACGTTTGAGATAGCGGCAACCGCATCAGGCTGGCTCAGTCATGTGGACGGAATGTAAAAGATATCACAGAACAGCGCGAGGTCTGATTACTGCCACATTAGTGATCACGCTCCTTCGACGACAAGATAAGAACACCGTGTCATCAAAATCCTTCTTATCCCTAACTTACTCGACACTCTCCACTCTGTGATTCTTGAAATGCTGCCTGAAAAGCTTAAGCGCGTGTGTTTAAGCTTACTGTACGTAGACAACAGATCCGATAAGGTCTTGGGTTTTAGATGAAAGTTCTGATAAAATAATGGTTTTTTATTCTTTTTTGGCAAAGTATAAAAATATGGGTCCCATTACCATTTTAACAAGTCGAGTCGCGCTGTGCTCAGTGTGGCCATTGCGCATGAAGCTCAGGACGACTGCGCTGCGCCATACCAGGCGAGTGTCGGAGGTGCCACCTGCTTGGTGGTTCAAGGGTGGCTTGAGGGTCCCGTGACGATTCCCCCACTTGGTCAATTCCCCCACTGAGACGATTCCCCCACTGTGTCGTTTCCCCCTCCGTGCCTGGTGGGGTAATCGACTCACTGAGACATGTGACGTTTCCCCTATTGTGCCGGTTCCCCCACTGTGTCGTTTCCCCCACCATAATTTTTCGCCTGATGTGCTGACCTGACTTGGGTTGCAACAGGCAGTATGAGTGTGATAGACTTGTAGAATGTGGGCGGCGTGAAGTAAAATTTCGGTGCTGCAGCTCATGTGCAAGGTATTCAGGCTACGAACTTTTTGAGCTCCTTCGAGTATTTCAGGAAGGATATTTGGCACGTTGCCAATACGAGTGAATGTAAGACCAGGCCAGTTTTCTCTGCTTATCAAGGCAGCGGTTCAAATTGCAAATGTATGTGAAAACCCGATCTGAGGGGTCAATCAGTTCTCGATCCGATCCGACTGAAATTTTCGCTCTGTATATGCTGAAGAATGATAAGGTTTGGCATACTATGATGAGAAAATCACGTTTTTTCTCTCAAATCAGCATTCAGTCCAACTTTATGCTCTGCTTATCTCTCACCTGTGTCCTTCGGAGTAGAGAGAGTGACAGCGAGAAAACAGAGCAGGTTGGCGAGGACGCAGTGCCAAGTATGACATCCCCATTAACTTAAAATTTTTTGAAGCGGATCCGATGGGTCGGATCGTTCGATGCTGCCCTTGGACCAGGCAAGAGTGACCCAAGGAGCAAACGTTTTAAGGCCGCTATAACAGCATGGCATTTGCATGGCAATTGAATAATAAAAGAAGATCGCGAACTATTTGAGGCATATTTCAATCTTCTAGGAGTTATGATGACAATTTGCGCATGAATGCTATATTCTAAGACGAAGGCTCAAAATTTTGAATGGCCGCAGTTTCTCAAAACTGATGGAGGGGAAACGACACAGCGGGGGAATCGTCTCAGTGGGGGAATCGACCAAGTGGGGGAATCGTCTCACAATCGGCTTGAGTAATATAAGATAGCACTCC